>PVJI01006921.1:0-82285 GCA_004026765.1 Micronycteris hirsuta | reverse complement strand
TTGAGGCTTGTTTTGTGTCCTATCATTTGGTCTATTTTTGAAAATATTCCATGTGCATTTGAAAAGAATGTGTATTTAGCTTCTGTGGGTGAAAGGCTCTATATATATCAATTAAGTCCATTTCATCTAGAGTATTGCTCAATACCACAATATCTTTGCTGATATTTTGTTTGGAAGATCTGTCCATTTTTGACAGTGGGGTATTGAAGTCCCCTACTATAATTGTGTTGCTATCAATATCTTTCTTGAAGTCCTCCAAGATTTTCTTTATGTATTCGGGTGCTCCTGTACTGGGTGCATATATATTTACAATGTTTATGTCTTCTTGGTGGATTCTTCCCTTGAGTATTATGAAGTGTCCTTCTGGGTCTCTCTTTATGACCCTTTTTTTGAAGTCTATTTTGTCTGATATGAGTATTGCTACCCCAGCTCTTTTTTCTTGTCCGTTTGCTTGGAAAACTTGTTTCCAGCAATTCACTTTCAGTCTGTGTAAGTCTTTTGTCCTGAGGTGGGTTTCTTGTAGGCAGTATATGTGTGGATCGTGTTTTCTTATCCATTCAGCTATTCTATGTCTTTTGATTGGAGCATTTAATCCATTTACGTTTAAGGTTATTATCAATAGGTACTTATTCATTGCCATTTTTTTTTTTTTTTTGTATCTGTGTTCCTTTCTCTCTCTCTCTTTTCCTTCCTTTACTTAAAGCAGTCCCTTTAGCATCTCTTGCAGAGCTGGTTTGGTGGAGGTGTATTCTTTTAGACTTCTTTTGTCTGGGAAGCTCCTTATTTGGCCATCTATCTTCATTGAGAGCCTTGCTGGGTACAGTAGCCTTGGCTGCAGGCCTCTGGTTCTCATTACTTGGAATATTTCTTGCCATTCTCTTCTGGCTTGGAGCATTTCCATTGAGAAGTCAGCTGCCAATCTTATTGGGGCTCCCTTGTATGTTACTTCCTGTCTCCATCTCGCTGCCTTTAAGATTCTCTCTTTGTCTTGGAATTTTGCCATTTTAATGATGATGTGTCTTGAAGTGGGCCCGTTTGGGTTCCTTTTGATTGGAACTCTCTGTGTTTCCTGGATTTGTGTCGCTTTTTCTCTCATCAGATTAGGGAAGTTTTCCATCATTACTTTTTCAAACATGTTTTCTATCCCTTGCTCTTCTTCTTCTCCTTCTGGTATCCCTATAATATGGATATTATTACATTTCATGTTGTCCTGCATTTCCCTTAATACCTCTTCATTCTTTCTGAGAGAAAAGACTCATTCTGAGTCTCTTTTCCTGTTCCTGCTCTTTTTGGGTGTTTTTTTCTACCTTGTCTTCCAGCTTGCTGATCCGGTCCTCTGCTTCATCGAGCCTGCTTTTGATTCCTTCTATTGTATTCTTCAGTTCAGATATTGTATTCTTCATTTCCTCTTGGCCCTTGTGGATCATTTCTATTTCCTTTTTCATGCTGACATAGTTTTCAGTGAGTTCATTATAGTTTCCCTGTAGTTTCTCGAAATTCTCTGAGAGCTCATCAAGCTTCTTGAACTTCCTGATAACCAATGCTTTGAACTCACTATCTGATAGTTGGCTTGCCTCTGTTTCGTTTATCATTCTTTCTGGGGCTTCCTCCTTTCCTTTTATTTGGCAGTTGTTTCTTTGTCTTCCCATTGTTTGTGAGACTCTTCCTGATAGCCTCTGTTTCTTAAATTGATCTGTCAAGTTCTCTGGAGTAGCAAAGTTAATTTTGTGTCACTGTCTCTGTTTTTAGGGTTGACTCTTGTCTGGGTCTAGCTCTGTTCTCTTTTCAACTCCAGGTTTTAATGTCTCACCTGTGGATAAAGAAGAGAGGGGAAGGAAGAACGAGAAAGGAAAGAAAAAAAATAAAGTAAAAAAAAAATAAAAAATAAAAAATGAAAATAAAAAAATAAGAAATAAGAAGAGGAGAAGACTAGAAATACCAAATGAAAGGAAGGAAGAAGGAATTAAAAAAATAAAGAAGGACAGACAGGAAGGAGGGTGGGGAAAACAAACAAACAAACAAATAAAACAAGCAAACAAAGAAAAAACTGCCGGCTGGCTTTAAAAGTGTCCGGTCAGGCCTGCTCCCCTGGTCCTCCTGTCTGTGTCAGGCGTCTGATCGTTTAATTTCCCCTGTAATCTTGGTTACCAATCTTCATATATGCTGGAATACTGTTGGAAGTTTGCTCTGTTCCTCAGAAAATCAGGTGTTTCACTTGTGGGGAGGAGGAAGTGGACTCTGCTCCCCCCTATCTTGCCGCAATTTATTTCTCTCTCATTTGGGCCTTTTTTTTTTTTTTTGGTCCCTCGGTTCGCCTGTCACTTTAAGGGGCGGAGCTTTAGGTGTTCACCAGGGCGGGGAAACCCACATCTCTCTGTTGTGAAGCTCTCTGTGGGGCGGGGCGGGGCGGGTTAACCCACGTTGCTGTGTTGTGCCGCTGTGGGGGGGGCGGGGCCTGAGAGAACAATGGTGCTTGCTCCGTTCTCCGCACCTCCCCAGCTGCCCACAAGCAAGTTGATCCTCTCCTTGCTGGCTCTGGGGTGAGTGGACGGGCCTGCACAGTTCCGAGACCCCGTGGGCCTCCCCAACAAACTCTCCTGTGAGGCTTGGGGTTCCTCCTGTTGCTGCCTCAACCCCCACAGGTGTCCTCAATCGGTCGTTTGAGGCTTTATTTCCCTGAGTTTATGGGCCAAGCAGCTATCCACGCGCTATTGAGAGACCGCCCGGTCCACCAGTCTCAGCCCCGGTCTCTCAGAGTGTGCCCGCCGCGCTTTGGCCAGGCACGCCCACCACTGGCCGCTTCAGCCGGCTGGAGTGCCACCGGCACCGCTCCACAAACCACGGCTCACCGAGCACCCTCCGCCCCGCCTACCGGTCTGGATGAACGTGTCTTCTTTAACTCCTTGGTTGTCGGACTTTCACTCAGTTCAGTTTTCTGTCAGATCTGGCTGCCCTTGCCCTCTAAATTGCTTTTTTTCCTCTTTTGGTTGTGCGAGGAGGAACAGTGCGTCCACCTACGCCTCCATCTTGAGCCGGAAGTCTAAATGAAATGTTTTTAAAAATCTGTTAGTAAAATTCTATTTTGACTGATTTAGAGATAAACATATAAATTAAATAGTCCTAAAATTCCAATAAATTAAGGAAATTGAACTTCTAATAATTTTAATGTGGAAAAAGAGACATTCTTATAGAAATATTTTAATTTTTTATTAAGGTTTTATTTATCTTAAGAGAAAGGGGAAGGGAGGGAGAAAGAGAGGGAGAGAAACACAGATGTGTGAGAGAAACATTAATTGGTTACCTCTCATATACCCTCAACTGCAACCCAGGCCTGTGCCCTGACAGGGAATCAAGCTGGCGACCTTTTGGTTCGCAGGATGATGCCCAGCCCACTGAGGCACACCAGGCAGGGCAACAGAAACATTTTTAAAAATCAACATAATTTAGATAAATCTGTGGCAAACGAAACTAGGTTAGTAATTTTGGTTTAATAAAAATACATTGTCTTCTCTTGAGTTCTTATAGCTGGACTAATATTAGAGTTGACATAAAACCAGATTAGCAGTAGAAAAAACAGTTTAGTATCTGCACATGGAAGATCATAAATGATGCTCACAGAAATGATCAAAGCCGATGGCTATTTATACTTTCAGATAAAGAAACAATAAATTTGTGAAGAATCGACAGGACAAAGAGACTTAGGTTTGGGTGCTCAATAGTGAGAAATCTAGGCAAACTTTACACTTGGGTAGTAAATTAGTAAAGGAGTAATGAGGTTTGTGTATACAGGGTTTTCAGCCCTGGATTCCTTACCTCTCGCAACAAGGGGTCTCTCTCAACAACACTTGGAACAAGAAAGTCACCCTTCGCAGCAGAGTTTCACTTCCTGCGTTCAGGAAACAAGGGAGGATCGATGTGTCCTTTTTGTACCAGCTGTTTGTCAAGTAAATTTAATTCAAACTAACCAACTTCCCATTGTGGGATATTTTAGGGTGGCCTGCCCTGGACCCCAACAGAGGTATTAAGTATAATATATTATACTTAGATTTTTTCTTAAACTTACATAGGTTTATTAATCAAATATGCTAGCATTACTTCTACAGTCATGCAGCACATAATGATGTTTGGTCAGTGACACACCACTGGTACAATGGTGGTCCCGGAAGATTATAATGGAGGTGGAAAATTCCTGCTGCCTAGTGACACCGTAGCTGTCATAACATAGTGCAATGCATTGCCCATGTGTTTGTGGTGATACGGTGCAAACAAGCCTGCTGCGTTGCCAGTCATGTAAAGTATAGCACTTACCATCATGCCCAGTATATAATACTTGACAATGATAATAAACAGCTATGTTACCAGTTTATCACTTATTATACTACACGCTTTTGTGGTTATTTTAGATGTACTTTTCTACTTACAAAAAAAATATTTGCCGTGAAACAGTATGCCATGTTATGCCAGCAGCAGCCTCATACACCTTGTGTTTGCCATGTCTCCTGATGCACCATTTTCTCTTGTGCTTGATTTAATCTCATGTCATCTTTTTGTACAGTAACCTGCTGTGCAGGCTTGTAGCCTAGGAGCAACAGGCTGTACCATATGGCCTAGACGTGTAGTAGGCTGTGCCATGGAAGTTTGTGTAATAGTAATATCACTTAGTAATATTTACACAAAGACAAAATCACCTAATGATACATATCTCAGAAAGTATCCCCATCATTAAGTGACTCATGATTGTACTTAATGTTTAAAGTTACAAAAAGTGGCCCTGACTGGTGTGGCTCAGTGGGTTGGGTGTCCTGCACACTGAAAGGTCAACGGTTCGATTCCTGGTCAGGACACATGCCTGGGTTGCGGGCCAGTCCCCTGGATGGGGGCCGGCTAGAGGCAGCCAATCAGTGTTTCTCTCACACATCCACGTTTCTTTCTCTCTCTGTCTCCCTCCCTTCCTCTCTCTCTAAAAATAAATAAAATAAAATCTTAAAAAAAAATAAAATTTATGTTTTATTAAAATTTAATAAAAGTAAATTTGTGTTTAACCACAGAATAATTATTCTGAAAAACTTTATTTTATCAATAATTAATTTTAAGTTAATTTCAAATATCTTAGGGAACTTAAATCTTGAACTGATAACTATATTGAGTCAATTAATGAATATTTATTAAACGCCCAGATCAGGGGGACCCGACCCCGGGCAGTAAACCTGTACTGGCTGTGCCTGTTAGGAACTGGGCTGCACGGCAGGAGACAAGCTGCGGGTGAGCAAGGCCTCCCGCTGCCCCTCTGGCCTGGGGCAAATTGTCTTCCACGAAACCGGTCCCTGGTGCCAGAAAGGCTGGGGACTGCTGATCTAGATTTTTTCTAAGATAGAATACTGAACTACTGATTACTAGTCATAATTTTAAGTTTATTTGCGTCTTATTTTTCTATGCTACAGAAAGACTATCTTTGTGTTGTTAATGAATGTGTTTACATGTGTCACTTTGAGAAGAGTATAAATGTCGGTGTGTGGCAGACAATACACAGTTATCCACCTCTTTCTTTCCTCTGTCAACTAGAAGTTACTTCGGTGAATTGTCCAGTGCATATTGTTTTCCACACTCCAAAATATGTAACATCTTTTAAATTCGTTCATGTCTTCTTATTTCCACTTCAACCACTGGCTCACTCGCCCAAGCTGTGATTATATTTCACCTGAACTGTTGAACTAGTTCTTTAACTGTCCCTACAATTTAGAGTACTGCTTACACAATTAAAATCAGAATATGAATTTACTTTTTTTAACTCTCAGTGTCTTTCCGTTGATGATCTGATCTCACCCACCTTTTCCACTTCATCTTCTATTCCTTTTCTGCTCACACTCACTACGCTTGAGCTACGTAAGCTTCCTCTGGTCTCCATGAACATCCTTTCACCCAGAGCCTCGGCACTTGGGGTTCTTCTTACCTGAATGTTCTTTGCATGACTGGATCCTTTTCTTCATCTAGGTCTTATACGAAAAGGTACCTTCTCAGAGAAGTCTTTCCTGACCACTGTATCTAGAGCAGCCCATCCCCATCACATTTTCATCTTCATTTTCTTCTTAGTGCCTACCAGGTACCATGATCTGAAATTATCTTAGTCATTTTTCACTTGATTATTTTCTGTTTTCCCAACCAGAACATAAGCTATGTGAAAGCAGGGACCTTATATTAATCACCAGTGTTTCCTCAAGGCCAAGAATGTGTCCGACACATAATAAGAGCTCAGTAAATGAGAGAGTGGTGATAATATTGCCGGGCCAGTCCCCACTGAGCTGAAATGTCGGGCCTGGTCCGGGACTGCTGGTCATCCATTTCTTAGCACCACCAATTGTTTTCCACTTAATGGTCTTTGCCTCCAGGCAGAGACCCATAACAAAGGGGTAGAGAGAAGGTTGAAATGAACCTATCTTCTTTAATCTCCCCAGGAATGTTGCCCTTGCCCCCTAACTGCATTCCATTTGTAGGCTTGGAATGGGAGCCCTTTTTCAAGAAAGGCATGCATGAAAATAGACTGCTTAGGGGCCAGCATCAGGGTTCCAACAACCCTTGATGCTTTCCCCATATTCCAGTGAGATTTTCAGGATCCCACTTTTTTCCAATCAAGCGTAACAGCCAGTCTCAAACAAATAAAGGAGCAAATCAAAGCTCTTGGTTTGGCTACATTTACACCTGGTAATTAATTGATTTATTAACCTGGATTACAGAATCTAAGTTGTGGTTCTGCATTTCTTTTTGCTTCCAGCTTGACCATCTCTATAACCAACCTACTCTGTTCATTCAGCAGATATGCACTGGGTGTCTCCCACGTGCCAGACGCTTTTGTAAGCACTTGGAAAGCATCAAGAAATAAGAGACACGAGCCCCAGTGGAGCTTCCACTCTAGTGGGATAGACAGCAGGTGGGATTAACAATAAACATAATAAATAAATAAATTGTGTAGGATATTGGAAGGTGTTAAATATTTCAGAGCAAAAAACCTAGATGGGAATGAAGAAATTGGGAAGGGGGAGGTAGACTGCAATTTGTTTTTAGTCCTCACCCAAGCATATGTTTATTGGTTTTAGAGAGAGAAACATCAATTGGTTGCTTCCCTTACATACCCAGAATGGGGATCAAACTCACAAGTTGGTGTGTGCCCTGACTGGAATTGAACCTGCAAACTTTTGGTGTATGGGACGATGCTCCAACCAACTGAGCCACCCAACCAGGGCTAGATTGCAATTTTAAACAGAGGAACCTCCTTTAGAACATGACAGCTGAACAAAAAGTTGGAGGAGGTGAATTATATATTCAGCCATGTGAGTATCTAAGATTTTCAGATATATGAATATTGAAGATTTTCAAGCATGTAAATCTCTAAAAGCAGAGCATTCCAGGCAGAGAGAGCAACTAATATGAAGACCTTAAGGCAGGGGCATGCATGGCATGATAAGGCATAGCTGAGTGGATAGAGCAGGATGAATAGTAGCAGCAGGTGATGAGGTCAGAGAAGTGATGGGGGTCAGATCAGTGATGGGGGTCAGATCATGTAGGGCCTTTAGCCAGTGTAAGGACTTTGGTTTTACTCTGAGTGACATGAGGAATCATAGCAGGATTTTTATCAGAGTGATAGCACTTGTTTAGGTTTTTACAAGGATCTCTCGGTGCTGTGTTGAGAACAGACTGTAGAGACACAAGGGTAGAAGCTGGGAGACTGTTAGCATAGAACAGGAGGCTCGTTACTATTCTAGTAATCCAGGCAAGAAATCATGGTGGTGGCAGGGAAAGTGGATGTAGGAGAGCATAACATGTCCTTGACTTTCTTAGGGTCCCTTGTTCAGTTTTAAAATTACACTGATAGAGATTTTTTTCTTTTATATATATTTTCTTGATTATGCTATTACATTGTCCCATTTCCCCCACTTTATTTCTCTCCTCCCTGCACCCCCTTTCCCACAAGCATTCCCCCTCCTTAGTTCATGTCCATTGGTCGTACATATGAGTTCTTTGGCTTCCACATTTCCTATACTATTCTTAACCTCCTCGTCTATTTTGTACCTACAATTTATGCTTCTTATTCCCTGTACCTTTTCCCCCATTCTCCCTCCTCCATTTGCCTGCTGATAACCCTCCATGTGATCTCTATTTCTGTGATTCTGTTCATGTTCTGGTGATTTGCTTAGTTTGTTTTTGTTTTTTTAGTGTTGGTTGTTGATAGTTATGAGTTTGTTGTCATTTCACTGTTCATATTTTTGATCTTCTTCTTTTTCTTAGATAAGTTCCTTTAATATTTCATACAATAGGGGTTTTGTGATGATGAACTCCTTTAACTTGACCTTATCTGGGAAGCACTTTATCTGCCCTTCCATTCTAAATGATAGCTTTGCTGGATAGAGTCCCATCTGGAATGTAGGTCCTTGCCTTTCATGACTTTGAATACTTCTTTCCAGCCCCTTCTTGCCTGCAAGGTTTCTTTTGAAAAATCAGATGATAGTCTTAAGGGAACTCCTTTGTAGGAGACTGTCTCCTTTTCTCTTGCTGCTTTTAAGATTCTCTCCTTCTCTTTAATCCTGGGTCATATAATTATGATGTGCTTTGGTGTATTCTTCCTTGGGTCCAACTTCTTTGGGACTCTCTGAGCTTCCTGGACTTCCTGGAAGTCTATTTCCTTTGCCAGACTGGGGAAGTTCTCCTTCATTATTTGTTCGAATAAGTTTTCAATTTCTTGCTCTTCCTCTTCTCCTTCTAGCATGTCTATGATTTGGATGTTGGAACATTTAAAGTCGTCCTGGAGGTTCCTAAGCCTCTTCTTTTTTTGAATTCTTATTTTTTCATTCTATTCTCGTTGAATGTTTCTTTCTTCCTTCTGCTCCAAACCATTTATTTGAGTCCTGGTTTCCTTCCTGTCACTGTTGGTTCCTTTACATTTTCCTTTATTTCACTTTTTGTTGCCTTCACTTTTTCCTCTATTTAGTGACCATACTCAACCATTTCTATGAGCACCCTGATTACCACTGTTTTGAACTCTGCATCTGGTAGGTTGGCTATCTCTTCATCACTTAGTTGTATTTTTTCTGGAGCTTTGATCTGTTTTTTCAATTGGGCCATATTTTTTTGTCTTGGTACAAGCCTGTTGTAAGGGGTAGCACCTCAGGTATTCTCCAGACCAGGGTAACCCAGGTCACTCATTGTGGCGCTGTATGTGGGGGAGGAGTCTAAGTAGGAACAATGCCACTTTCTGGGCTCTTAGCCTGCTTTTAGTCACTTCCTCCACTATCCACGAGCAAACTGGTCCCCTTTCATGCTGATTCCCAGGTGGTTGGGTTTGTGTACATTCTAGGAATCTGTGGGTCTCTTCAAAAAACTCTCCTGTGAGGCTGGGAGTTTCTCCCACCACCATTGAAGGCTTTTTCAATTAGAGATTTTGAGGCTTAATTTTCCCATGCTGGAACCCTGGGATGCTTGGTCTGTCTTGCTCCACAGTTGTTCCTCCCAGTTTATTCACATGCAAATGTGGGACCACCAGCTCTGCCAGCCACTGCCTGTTCTGGCCCTCCAGCCACCGCCTCGCCTCTAGTCCTGTCTGCCCAGCTGCCCATCTCGGCCCCTCCTACAGGTCTGGATGTTTCTTCTTTAACTCCTTGGCTGTCAGACTTCCATACAGTTGGATTTTATGTCAGTTCTGAGTGTTTTTTGTTTTTAAGTTTGTTGTTGTCCTTATTTTGGTTGTGTGAGGAGGCACAGTGTGTCCACCCATGCTTCCATCTTGGCCAGAAGAAACTGATAGATTAATAGGAAGAAATTATATATATTTCTTTTATATGACACAAGAGCCTTAATAAGGAAATGAAGACCTAAAAATATGGTTAAATCTGAGTTTTTTTTTTAAGATTTTATTTATTTATTTTTACAGAGAGGGGAAGGAAAGGAGAAGAAGAGGGAGAGAAATATTGATGTAAGAGAAAAACATCAATAGGTTGCCTGTTGTATACACCCCAACCAGGGACCAAACCTGCATCTAAAGCATGTGCCATGACTGGGAATTGAACCCGTGACCTTTCTGCTCTGCAGGATGACAGCCAACAAACTGAGCCACCATCAAGACAAATCAGAGTATTTTTAACACTAGATTTGATGAAGAGCAGAAGGTCATGGAAAGACATCATTGGGCAAAGAGTATGAGCTAAGTACAGTAAGCTGGGGAAAACTTATCAAGGCCTATTTGTTCAGATTTTTCTCCATGTTTGTGTCCCTCCTCTGATAAGGACATTCCCTTCCTCCAGTGTTAAGGAAGGCGCCTCTAACATGAGGGTCTTAGAACCTGGTTCAGGGGAAAGGGAGTAGCGGGGAGGTCAGAGTGATCTTCTCAAACTCCTGTTTCTCAGACTCCTTCAGCTTAAAATCTTCTAAATGCCAAGATACCATATTTTGGGATAGTGTGTCCTGAGCCTTATCAGAGTGAAAAATGGTTAGATTTTGGATATCTTTTGGATATAAGCCCACCAGAAGAAATGAATATGGCAAATGAAAGAAAGAAAGGAGCCAAAGATGACCTCAAGACTTTCTCTTGAGAAACTGGACAGAGTTGTCATCCATTGGGATAAGGAAGGCCAAGGGAGATTCAGTGTGAGATGCATATTAGATGTCCAAGCAGAGAAGATGAGTAAGCCATTGGATATGCACGTCAGAAGCTCAGGGAGAGAGGCCTGGGATACATGTTGGCGCTCTCGAGTGCTTGCAGCCATAAAACTGAATGAGAGCGTAAGAGTAGAGAATGAACAGAGGATCAAAGTCTGAGCCTGGGACATGACAATATTTGAGAAAATGCTGACAGTAGAAATACAATGTGAGCCATATTAATTTCAAATTGTCTATGAGCCACATTAAAAGAAAAAGATCAAATTAATTTTAAACTATATTTTATTTAACTTAACAAAAATATTATCATTTCAACATATGATTGCTCTAAAAATTATTAACGAAGTATGGCATATTCCTTTTATCCCTGTAAGCCTTTGAAGTCTTGCATGTGTTGAACACTTACAGCAACCTCATTCAGGCTAGCCACATTTCTGGTGCTTTAGAGCCATGTGAGACTAGTGGCTAACCTGTTTGCTGGGCAACACAGATTTAGAGGTGCAGGAGAAGAGGGTAGCAAAGAAGACTGAGGAGGAATCTGAGGTAGAAAGGAAACCAAGACATCATAACATCTTGGAAAGTGTGTGAGTGGATGTGGTGATAATCTGTAGAAGTTATAACTCTTTCAGTTTTTTCAATGAAGAAGCAAGCCAGGTATACTGCCCAGGGTGCTGATGTAGAGGAGTTATTGGGGGTATGAGGAGAAAGGAGACGGGGAGAGGGAATAGATTAGGAAGGAGCAGATTGCTGGACAGCATGAAAATTTACTAACACTGATAATCATGAATTTAAAGTGAGAACAAGTCAGTGAGGTGGGTGTTTTTCTCCAGCCACAAGAATACAGGCAGGATAGGCAGAGACTTTGATTTAACCAGGATAATGGCTTTATGCTCTTCTTGATGCCACTTTGCTTTGATTAAAGTTATTCTGATCGCAAATAACAAATTGGCTCACATTAGGTAAATCAAAAAAGAAATTTTAGTGGAAGAATTCTGGATAATATTCAGAAACCAAAGGCTAACAAGAGAGTCAGGCAGGAACTGAGCTGTGGCCTAGTCTGCCTTCCCCCTCCTCCATCACGATTCTCCTGTGCTGGTCTTTCAGCCACAATCCCACAGAAGACGGCGGCCCCACCACCGCCAAGTCATCACCCGTCCCCAACCTGAGAACTCACAGTTGTCTTTGACTTTATATTACTAAGAGAGAAAATCTCATGGAACGAGCTTGGGTCAAATGGTGTGTGAGTCAAGGAAAAAATCATGGTGAAGAGGTAACAGCTAGTAATTCAAAATGCTGTCTTATAATGTATGTTTGCAAAAACATACAGCCACAGAGGTTGACTCCTAATAAGTGTTCATAATAAATGAAATTTTATGAAATATTAAGTGTTGGAGGGTAATTTTTAAAAAATAAAATGAAATTATGACATTCTTACAAATATGAAATGAACACACCAAAGATTTTATTTAACTCATTGATTAATGAAGGAAGAAGTAAGATGTTTCAACTAGTTCAAAGAAGAATTCAAAGGACAAACATATATGCAGGCCATAAAGTGAATCTGCAAATACATGCAAAACTAGCTTTTTGGGGGCAGGGGAGAGAAACGAATCATTCCTTCACTGGACAATTTTGTATGTGCATAAAACAGAATTATTTGCATTGCTATGTTATCTACAATTTGCAATGTTGTAAAATAGATCAAAGACAATGAAGGTTACAAACCCCACAAAATCAGATAACCTAGAAGGGTGTGCTCTAAAAAATGCATAGTTTTCCATTGAAGAGGTCTGGCAATTCTTTGATCCATTTCAAAATCTTTCACAATTTTTCTTGATGATTGAAAATATTTGGGTTTTTGGTAAGCATATGTCATGAGTTCCTCATTGCCCAGTACTTTTATGTGCTCAATATTATTTGGTGCTTTTTCAGTTTTAAAAATGAAGTTTACTTTTTATTTTTTAAAGTTATATGGCATTCCGAATTATTAATTTCACACAATAAACATCAGAAAGAAAGATTCTTTGGGAAATGTGCCTAAGTTTTTACCCTTTAAGCCCCCAAATTCTGTTATCTCATCTATCTTGGTTTTTCTAAACCGTATTATTATACATCTCTACTTCTTTAAAGGAGCAAGTGGAGAGGGGCAGCTCCGGGGCCAACGCAAGGGCTCCCTGCGGCCAGAGTGCGCAGAGGAGAGCCTGGAAGCCGCGAGGCGGGAGGTTACTGCACGCTTTCTTTGCGTGAACTTGCGGAGGAACACAAGAGGCACCCAGATAAGAAACTTCTCAAAGTTTTCTAAGATCCCTCTGGAGGTGGAAGACCATGTCTGCTAAAGAAAAATGAAAATTTGAGGACAAGGCAAAGGTGGGCAAGGCCTGTTATGAAGAGAGATGAAAGCTTATATCCCTCCGAAAGGGGAAACAAGAAAGAAGTTCAGGGATCCCAGTACGCCCAAGAGGCCTCCTTCGGCCTTTTTCTTGTTTTGTTCTGTTTCCACCAAATCAAAGGAGAGCATCCAGCCCTGGCTAGTGTGGCCCAGTGGACTGAGTGCTGGCCTGAGAACAGGCAGGTCGCTGGTTCGATTCCCAGTCAGGGCACATGCCTTGGCTGCAGGCCAGGTCCCCAGTTGAACGGTGTGAGAGGCAGCTGATGGATGTATCTCTCTCACGTAGATGTCTCTCTCCCTCTTTTTCTCCCTCCCTTTCCCTCTCTCTAAAAAAGTAAATAAAATCTTTAAAAAAAAAAAAAAAAGGAGAGCATCTAGCCTGTCTACTTGGTGATGCTGCAAGAAGCTGGGAGAGATGGGAAGTCACACGGCGCAGGAAACAGTCAGCCTTAGGAAAGGAAGGTGCTCAAGCTGAACGAGAATTATGACAAGGATATAGCTGTACAACGAGCTGAAGGAAAGTCTGATGGGGCCAAAAAGGGAGTCATCAAAGCTGGGGGAAAAAAGCAAGAAAAAGAAAGAAGAAGAGGAAGATGAGGAAGATGAAGAGGAGGATGAGAAGATGGGAATGATGATGAAGTTTCTTCTAGTGCAGTTTTTGTTCTTGTCTATAAAGCATGTAACCCCCTGTACACAACTCATTCATTTTAAAGAAAAAGGAACTTCGATTACATTGAAATGTAGGGCTATGTACAATTTGTTTTTAAACTGTACGGTGTCTTTTTTTTTTTTTTTTTTTTATTTAACACACTACCGTGTCCTGGCAGTATTTTCAATAGTCACTGATCTTGCCTAGTGCACTATGGGGGCTGTGGATAGGCGTGGAAATGGAAAGCAGGTTCTTACTGGTGCACAGCACAAATTGGTTACATATGGGGACAGTAGTTTTTCATCTTCATTTGTCTCTGATGCAGCTTATAGGAAATAGTTGTTCTGTTAAGTGAATACCACCCGGCAACTGCAAAAATAAGTTACACCTTTTTTGTTGACATTCTGAATGCTTCGGGGTAAATACAATTTTTAAAATTGAGTGTTGTCCTTTCAAAAATAAAAATAAAAGAGTAAATGGGGCAGGCTATTAGTGATATGAGCAAATTCTTCTGTAGGAGATCAGAATATGCCACCCCAAAGTATGCCACTTTGATATCAGGTTTATTTTGAGCTAGAGGCAAATGAGAATCAACAGATGCAGAAAGAAGCCTTGTTGGAGCTTCCCCTGTGTGACTAAAAGCAGAAAGTTCTGAGATGTGAGGACTGCCGTCAGTTCCCTCTCCAGGGGGAGATTTATGGCCATGAAAAAAATAGTCAGCACTGAGAGGGGCTGCAAACCAACCTTACTGAAAAAATGCTTATCTTCCATTACTTTCCCCACATACTTACCTTCCCCTGCTTGCCACCCCTAACATCCAAACAGATTTTCCTTTGTCTGTCACTTCTCTACAAATGTATTGCTCTTTATTTATTAAGATGCCCTATAAGCCCCGAGTTCTAACCACCCCTTTAAGTTACTCGTCACTGAGTTTCTGCTGTTTTTCTATCATTAATTTGTCTTCTGTCAATTTAATTCCCAGGGCCCAATCCTGGCAAAGGTTTTTTTTCCCTCTCCTATACTTGCAAGATTAATAGTAAGCTTAAAAAGTAGGATACAAATGTGTTTGTTCTAGTAGATACAATCTTTTTCCTTTGTCTTCTTTTTTCACTTTGAGAACTTTGAAAATACAGAATATAATTACCTTCATTTTCTTCCCCAGAATTTATAGCAATAACAGTCATATTTTTCCAGTCTTTTTGCATGTTGTCATAAATTGTATTACTGTCCCCAAATTATTTATGCATTATATGTACCCCTCCCGTTGCCATGTGATTTTTCAAGACACATCCCTCACGGGGCAACTTCACTTGTTTTATGGGTTAGAAGTGATGTGCTCCTTCCCAGCTGATGCTTTAGTAACCATGGCACTCCACTTTTCCTACTCTCCCACAGACACTTTTGCTTCCATTTAAATCTCAGAATAAAGATGTATAGAGCTGAGCCCTGAAGCTGAGCCGACATGAGCAAGAAATACAGATGTAATTACCTATATTTCAATCACCTTTAGGATTGTAAACTTTGGGGATTAGGGAATGTAGTCTATTACCACAGTATCTGTGTACTTCCTTTCTAAAGCATTACATGTGATGTATGAAAAATCTTCTGTTGAACTTTTTACATCCCACCGTTTCTGCTTCAGGATTCACTTTTCCTCTTGCTGAAATCGTTCTTTCAGTGAGAGTCTGTGATCACTGAACTTTCTGAGCCGTTGCATGCCTACGGATATCTTTACCTGACCTTGGCACTTCACCCTCTTGAAGATTTTATTCCATTGTCTTTTGGCATCTGTGATTCCATAGGAGGAAGTCTGGTATCAATCTGAGTCTTGTTTTTTGGTAAATCATCTATTCTCCCTTTTTGGTAGCTTTTAATATTTCCCTTTCTTGTTTTCAAGTGTGGCTCTGAGTTTTAAAATCTGTTTTACGTGTTCAGAGAAGAAGGAGGTTTCAGCATCTGTTCCACCTGCTGTCTTGACCCAGAACTTGGCTCCTGCCTTACTAAATGAGCAAACTTGTTTTGATGACATGTACTCTTCATTTTTGAATCACCCATTTTTGTATAATGTCGCAAAAGCCTGATCCCCCTAAGACATCTGAGGAAATGTATAGATTTGGATTTACTCTAGGTGCCATCAATATTAATAAATGTCTGGGTTTGGGGTTTTGTGGTATTTTTTTTTTTTGGTTGTTATTCTTGTGTCTTCTTTCAGAGATGCCCCCCCACCCTCTTCTTTCAGACTATCCGCTGTCTCTTTATTCTAACGCCCACGTACCCATCCAAAGCAGTCTTCTGCACGTTGCTTGGCCTCTCACTGCTCGCCAGCCACCTCGGAATGGTTCCTTCTCCTTTGTTGTGCAGAGCAATTGTGCTCTCTCTAGCCCCTGCCTCCAAACTCAGCTTGCGGCTTCACTTTGAAAACTGACGGGATTATTCACATGCTCTAGTACACAATGGGATATCTTTTCTGACTCCTTCATTTTCTTATACCAGTTCAGCAAGCAGAAAGAAATGGTATAAAAATTTATTTCCTCATTGATATAAATCATGCTACTGTATTAGTGAGACTTGTGTTTGATAATAATGCACCAAATACAAGGGCTTAATCTAATGAAAGCTTTTTTGTCCCACATAAATTAACTTCACTGGTAAGCTATTTGAGGTTAGTATTGTGGGTCCTCAGTCATCAGGGACCTGGGTACTTTCTAGTTTTCTGTTTTCCCTTTCTTAACATAAATCTTTCAAACTCAATGTCCCTTTATGATCACAAGATAGCTGCTAGATCTCCAGTCATCACAACCACATTCAAGCAGGACAAAGAGGAGGAGTAAGTAGGCAAAAAGTATGCTTTCCACCTGAGTCAACCCCCTTTAGGAGACATTCCCAAACACCTCACCTCTTCCACTTATATTTGTTTGGCTATCCCTAGATACAAGGGAAATATTTTGTTGTATGAAATAAATTGAATATATTGTCTTTAGGCCATTACTTTTGGTCGTTCCGCAGTGTACATTAGCTTACTTTCTAGTTCTCAATCCTATTCTAGTGGAATAGGGTAGGTCTTAATTTTTTTTAACATTTTACTTATTTATTTTTAGAGAGAGGGGAAGGGAGTAAGAAAGAAGAGAGGGAGAGAAACATCAGTGTGTGTGTGAGAGAAACATTGATAGCTTGCCTCTTGTATGCCCCCCAGCCAGGCATGTGTCCTGACCCGGAATCAAAATGGCAACCTTTTGCTTTGCGAGATGATGCCCAACCAACTGAACCACACCTGTCAGGGCTATGTCTTAATTTTTTGAATAAATATAAATGTTTTGATTTTCATGACATTTGGCTCCTTTCAAAGATCAAATCAATAGCTATAAAAATGGATTTAAAAAAATCACTGACTATTCTAAACTTGCAATACCATTTAGGGAGCACCGCAGAACTGGCAAAATTAACTCACACAATTGTCAGTTAATTTAGTTCCAGGTTTACTGAGTGGCTTCAGTGTTGGCTGGGCACCAGCTACCTGTGTGGACACAGAGACCAGTCAAGATGATCCTGTCCTTGAGGAGCTCCAGTTTCAAAGACTCACATGTACCTAGAGGCAGAAGAAAGCCACCAAATAGTTTTACTCAAAGGAGAGATGTGATCACATCTTTATCTCTAGAAGATAGCTCAGACTGTGTACAGTGAACTGGAAAAGAGGCTTGAGGTAGTGGATTTCATTCTACAGGCAAAATGTTGCTCTGCATTGCTGTGCCTTTGCTGTCCAAAGCACGCCCACCTCACATTCTGCACCATATGCCTGCCCTAACCTCAAACCTTCATTATCCCTACCTTGAGTCTTTCTCACCTCAAACTTTCAATTCTGTGTCTACCTCGCTGGAAGTCCTAGAGTAGTCAAAGGGACTTTCTGGTGTCAAGAGTTTATGCTGTCTTCATTTATTCATTTTTTACCCATTTCCTGAGCTTGTACTATGCTCTGGGCTCTGGGGTCTGTGCTATGGGCTAAGATGGCAGGTGGATCAGACTCAATTCTCGCCCTCTAGGCAGGGACAAATTATTTTTGCTTCTCTTTTTGCTTAAGAGTATTAAGAATCTTGAGCTAATTTTGGCTGGAGAAGGGGGATAGGGCAGAAGGGCAGAGCAAGAATCAGAACAAAAATGAGCAGTCTTGGCTTCAGGGCCAAGTGCTAGTTTTCCCCAACCCCAGACTGCCTCCTCCCCTTCCTTTTCCCCTTCTTCCTCCTCCTGTCTGCTCTCAGCCAAGCCTGGCTTCCATTCAAACTTGCCGGAAATCCCCTACCCAATTTCCAGCTTTTGAAACAATGCATCTCTGGAGACTATTCCCATTGTCCTTGTAACTGGAGCAATGAGAGAGTAGAGCCTCTTCTCTGGTTTCTCCCCTGCTCCCAGCCTTCCCCCCAAAGTAAAAGCTTCCTCAACTCTCCAATCACTGTCCCCATCTGTATAGAGGCAGGAAGTTGTGGAAGATAGAGAAAAAGCACTCTCTATTAACTGGTCCTGAAACCTCAAGACAGCCCCAGCCCCTTAAGTGCTACCTGAGGCCTGTCCTGTCCTAGCGAGAACTAAGAAGCAATCTTTCCACCAGACTACAATCGGGCACCTGAGAGTGCTGGGGGTTGACAAGCAAGCTCAGGGATTGATTCCCATATTTTCTGAATCTCTTCTGTTGCCTTAGTTTCCCCTGTCGTCGAGGTGAGAGGACCAGAAGCCATTCTAAAAGGACTGAAGATCTCGTTGTCATTGTTGTTTTTTCTCACTGCCCAGCTCCTCTTCCACTCCCAACTCTGACCCCAGGAGACCCCAGTTCCCTTTCTTACCCAGCACTGACAAAGGGTTGTTAGATGGGGGAGGGGGTGTAGGCTGGGTTTTTCTTGCACCACCCTGGCGCCTGACTAGATCGGGTTACTGGAGGCAGTCTGGATTTGAATGTGCAAATAAACAGAAGTCGCTTTGATCCACAAGGCGAGAGGGAGGGGAGGAAAGCTGAGTGCCCTGGTCAGAGAAATGCGGGTAGGGTACTTGAAAGAGGGTTTGGGGATCTGGAGCATGAGTGTGTCCTTATTCCTTTGACTGGACCGAAACCCATTTTTTAAAAAAAAGGAAAAAAAAAAGGAGATCCAGAAAGAGGCAGGGACCCACTCCAAGACATTTCAGACTCCTGCTGGGAACCAAGTATTTCACCGCCTTTTATTCTTGTTACCAGGAGGAGAGTGGGTAGCTTGGAGCCTATCCTCCCTTAAGGTTCTTCCACCTTTGGGACGTCTGAGGTGCCACTTGAAAGAGAGAAGAAATGGAACTACGCATTGTGTGTGGTTCAGCAAGGTTCAGGGTGGGGCGGTCGGTTGGGAAGGGGTAGGGCCTATTGTCTCCCTGGGCACCAATCCACAGCCACAGGCAGGCTTAGAGAGGGCGAGACAAAGGAGGGAATGGGAGAGCACAAAGGGACTGAGGAATGAAATGGTAAGTAAAGGCAAACAAAAGTGAACCGGGGGAGACAAAAGCTGGGAACAATATTCCCCAGGCAATAGGCTCAGGAACAATAGGGACACTGACAGCCCCACAAAGACACCAGTGTCTCCAAGTAGACGTTATCTCAGGCAGTGGTTGGCAGCCCCGCTCAGGCTGCAGCTATTTTCAGTGCCGCTTTTGTGCCATGCTGAACAATATTCCTTGCATGGCTGCTGATAGAAAGATGAGAAGGTTTCTGTTTGATTCTCCTCTTCCTTCCCTCCCCCCTCCCCCGTTTCCAACCCCCACCAGCTCCAGGCATTCTGAGCTCAAGTCACTGGCCTGGTTAAGATTGTGAGTGTCTGTGTGTGCATGTGTGTCTGTCTGTTGGGAGGGGACCAAGGGACAAAGCAGGGAGTGTCTCTATCAGGCCTTTTAGTTGTCCTCAACCTTATCAGGGCCTTAATGAAGGAAAGAGGGTAGGGATGAGGGCTGGAGAGGAGGGTGTGTGGAGAGGATTGTTCAGGGAAGTCGATTCTGCCCATCACCAACACTCATACACGTGCAGCCTGAGCTTGTTGTGGCCGGCTGTTCATGGAATAGCCAAGGCCCTAAGGAGTCCTACCCTGCTCTTCTGCCCCCCTCCTCCTTTGTGCCAGCAAGTGCTCCCCACCCCACCCAGAGAGCCACTGCTTTCTCCCATCTTTGTTCATAGTTTTCCCAGTTTTCCTGAATAGCTCCCGGTTCCAGACCCTGCCCCCCACCCCACCTCTCCTACCCCAAGCTGAACTTAAGAGGTCAGGGTAATTAGTCCTAGCTTGGAGAAAGACTGGCAGCACTGGACTTTCTGTGGGCCCAGAAACCATTTCCATTAGAGCACAAATGACCCCAGTCCACAGTGTTAGCCACACCCTGCTACGTATCTCTCTGGTGTTCCTTCCTGGAAGAGCTCTGACTCTAGACTATTGGGTTGAAGGTGTCCTTTTCCAGGGCTACTTTGTTCATAAGCCTGTGCGCTCTTCCCTCAGGGTTACAGCCCACGACAGCTGGGTCCTGGGGGACTAGAAAGAACCCTCTACTTTTTCATCTGACTGGTCTTCTTCTTGGCAGTATTCATATTCTTTTGTTATTTTCCTAAGTGGTTAAACTGCATTTCAGATCCCCGGCTTCCTCAAAAAAAAAATTGGGAGGAAGCATTGATATAAAAATTTCAAGGAGAATGACTTCCTAAGAGACTAGAAACTCAGAGGTTAACCCAGAAGGCTGAGCCATCACTTAATTTGTGGGATTTGTGGCTATTTGTTCAGCTTTTTCAATATAAGTAGCTCTTTGAAGTCAGGAAACACATTTTATATCTCTGTTGGCTACCTCATTGCATCATTGCACATAATAAGTTCTCAACAAACACTTGCTGAACAGGACAAATTTGGACAACCAGAAGGGACTTTAAAGCTCATCTGGTGCATGCTATTCAAAATCTGGTTCCTGGATCGGTAGCATTAGCATCACCTGGGAGTTTGTTAGAAATGCAGAGCCTCAGGCTTCACGTCACAGCTTCTGAATCAGAATCTGCTTTTTTTTTTTTTTAAAGATTTTATTTATTTATTTAGACAGAAGGGAAGGGAGGGAGAGAAACATCAATGTGTGGTTGCCTCTCACTTGGCCTCCACCGGGGACCTGGCCTGCAACCCAGGCATGTGCCCTGACTGGGAATCGAACTGGGACCCTTTGGTTCACAGCCCGCGCTCAATCCACTGAGCTACACCAGCCAGGGCCAGAATCTGCTTTTTAACAAGCTCCTCAAGTAATTCATAGAGTCCTTGAGGAGCACTGATCCACTACAGTTTCTCTCTCCCTGCTTCCCCACAACTGTTGCCCATTTCATGACAGTGTTGCCATCCGGAGCCTAGAATCATAGCAACTGTGAATCAGACAGGCCATCGGGCTGCACCTCTCCATCTGCGGCAACTGTCTGTTCCACAGCTGGAATCAAACCAGACTGAACAGAATTAAACTGGTATCCAAAGAGTCTTCGAAGTGGGACTTTGCACCTAGCATGTGTTCAATCAAAGCTTGTTAAGGAAAAGTTTTACAGCATCTATTATGACTTGCCTGGATAATCCCTGTGAAGGGTAGTTTTATGGATCAACTTGACTGGGACACAGGTACCAAGCAGATTGCCCTTCCCTCATGCAGCCAACAGAAGACCTGAATAGAAAAAGGCTGAGTAAGAGGAAACTTTGCCTGCATGACTACTGAGCTGCAACATTGGTTTTCTCCTGCCTTTGGACTCAGTAAAATATCAGCTCTTCTTGTGTCTCAAGTCTGCCAGCCTTTGGACTAAATCTTACACCATCAGCTCTCCTGGTTCTTAGGTCTTCAAATTGGTCTAGAACTACACCATCAGCTCTCCTTAGTCTTCAGCTTGCACACTGCAAATGTTGGGTCTTAGAATCATGTGAGCCAATTCCTTATGATAAATCTCTCTCTATAGTTCTGTTTCTCTAGAGAATTTGACTAATACAGACTTTGGTACCAAGAAGTATAGTGCTGCTGTAACAAATACCTGAACACATGGAACTGGGAACTGGGTGGAGGCTGGCAGATTTTTGACATGCATGATAGAAATACAGATTTTAAGGGCAATTTTGGTGAGATCTCAGGCAGAAATGAGGAACATGTTAATGGAAACTGGAGGAAAGGTGACCCTTGTAATAAAGCAGCAAAGAACTTGACCAAACCACATTCTAGCATTTTGTGGAGGTAGAACTTGCAAGCAATACAATTGGATGTTAAGCTGAAAAGATTTTCCAAGCAAAGTATTGGAGTGGCTTGGTTCCTCCTAACTCTCACGATAAAATGTGAAAGGAGAAAGATGGATTGAAGAAGGAATTATTAAGCAAAAAGAAAACAGAATTTGAAGATTTAGGAAATTATCAGCCTAGTCATATTGTAAAAAATGAGAAATCTTGTTCCATTGAGAATGCTAAAGGTTTAGGCTAACAACCACTTGATAAAGACATTATGGTACAACTCATGGACTTAATCAGCCATCTCAGTATAAGCCAGGAATATAGATGCAAACATGCCAGCAAAGACATGTGTACTAAGGGGAAGAGAAAATAAGATGAAATGAAGGAAGACTGTTGAACTTATTAGATCCTACAGAACAGGACCATAGAGCTATTTTGATATTATTATGTGATGTTCTCAAGAAAAGGGAAGAATGATCCCTTGGGTAATTCAGAGATCGTCAGGGCTGTCTCTCCTTGGTTTTAACTGGCCTCTGATCTGACTGAAGCTTTGCAGGTAGGATCCCCACCTGGCAGATCTGTGGAGGTAGGACCACAGCCCCAGTGGGTCCTGAAAGCAGGGCATTGAGCCAAAGGAGATTATTCTCCAGCCTTAGATCCAATGGAATTTGTCTTGCTAGGTTTTGGACTTACTTGGGGCCCATCACCCATTTCTTCCTTTGGATTTCTTCCATTTTGATTGGGACTATAGCCTATGCCTATCCACGTTGTATTTTGGAAGCACATAATTTATCTGGTTTCACACATACGTAGCCGGAAAGGAACTTTGCCTCAGAGTGAATGTATATCAAGTGTTACGTATACCCAGTTTAGATTATGTTCAGGTGGGACTTAGACTTCGGGGTTGATACTGGAATGTTAAGACTATTGGGCTGTTAGGGTGGAGTAAATATATTTTGCATGCAATAGGACATGAATTTGGGGGCCAATGTCAGAATGCTATGGACCAAATTATGCCTCCCCCTAAATTCATATGTTCAAGTCCTAATTCTCAACATGACTATATTTGTAGTAAGGAAATAATTTAGGTTAAATGAGGTCACAAAGTGGGGGCCCTGATAGGCTTAGTACCTATAAGAGGAGACACCAAGGAGCTCACTCTCCGCATCCCCACCCCCTCCATGTGTGATCACACTGATATGGCAGCCATCTACAAGCCAGGAAGAGAGCTTTCACCATACTGACCTTCCTGGACATTGATCTGGTCCAGACTCCAGAACTGTGAAAAGTAGATTTCTGTCTAAGCTATCCATCTATAGTATTTAGTTATGGAAGCCCAAGCTGACTAACACAATCCCTAATGATGGGAGAGAAGGAGAAGTTTCTCGGTCCACAAGGTGAACCGAAGAGCTCTGGAAGAGCCTCACAGCAGAGGACACGCAGAATCTCATTAGTTCTCCAAAGTAGAGATGATAACATTCCTCCTTTCCTCTGCTGTTCTTGGTGAAAACAGGACAACAGTGGTGAGCCCTGTGGGGCTGCTGCATGCTTTGTAACTCAAGGCAATTCCCAGGCAGGGGTGGACACTCAAGACCATGACAATTGTTCCAACTCAAAACTCTTTTCTTAGACTGAAAGGTTGTGCTGTTGTCATTCAGACAATGGTGCTGTCTTCCCACTTGTAGTTACCAATGAATGAAGTCAAATAATTATAATTAAATTTTAATTTTTTCTCCCATAGTTTAGAAAAAACCCTCAAAACACCTTTGTTGATGCCTACTTATAAAAATCACTATTTATATAGTTGTTTTAATCCTAATATATTAAATTTCATCATTTTCTATAAAGATCACCATGACTCCCACATACTTAACTAATCTAAACACATTTACAAACCACTGCAGAGTGTTTGTTTGACTTCCTCTATCAAACCAGTTAATTCTCTCTAATGAAATGAATAGGCGTGTAATTTTTGATTTATGGACAGTCATGTTTTGGAAAGAGGGGAGAGTGGCTAGGACTTGCAATCTACCATCCAGTCTAACTGGAAAATCAGCTTTTCAGAAGTTACCTTCTGACTCCTCCTAGGCCATTTTATTTCAACTATCCTATACCCCTACTCCCCAGATTAGGGGAGGGCAGAGAGGAGAAAAAATTTAAAGGTTTGGGATGGACTTCCATTCATCATAGTTGTGATTCATTCTGAATTCTTAGCAAGAAAGGACAGGGATAGAGACATTATCATTATTTTTGTGACAATCAGCAGACAACAGCAACCACAGCAGCAGCTGTGTTCTTAGCTCTCCTATCCCACACAGCACAGCTGCTGGTCAGTTCTGAGATAACAAGAGCCTCACATGTTCCCTCACCCACCTTCAGCATGTTCACATGTGTTTTATGACACAACCTAATCATCTTTGACCCCCTACCTCTGATATATGGGAAGGTCCTCTGGTCAACACTCAGAAGGTGTGAGCGCAGAGGATGGCACCATCTTCCAGAGTCTGAAAATGATCCTATAGGATCAAGGCATCTAGTGCCAAGCAATGGCTCAGAGTTCCCAAGGAAGTTCAACAAAGTAGAAATTACACTACTGCATGGAATATCTGGGATAGGGAGCTAGGGAGCCTACTCACAGAATGTTAATGATGGTAGCAGAATACGCTACCCTGAAATATGCCGCTTTGGCATGCGGATTATTTTGAGCTGAAGGCAATTATAAAGAACAACACACAAGAAAAGCTCTCTGCCCTCCCACTACTTACCTAAATTTGTAAAGGTGTCCCCCTCCCTGCTCTATCAGGAAAGAGAGCAGTAAATCACTAGAGACAACTCTAGACCCTTAACAGATGGGAGATGGCACTGGAGGAATCTACATACCAAGTTTTAATAAAACAAGCCCTACTGTCCATGAGTGCTCCCATATATTTACCTTCTCAAAAATTGCTGCCTTCAAAACTCAAAGTCCTTTTCCTTTCTCTTGTTGCTTCTCTAAACATTTACTGTTAAGATGCTATAAAAGCCTGAGTTCCAACCACCCTTTTGAGTTACTCATCGCTGAGTGCTCCCACTCATGTGGCTGTACACGTTAATCAACTTCCATTTGTTTTTCTCTCCTTAACCTGTCTTTTACTGGTCTCGTTACAGGGCCGGGTCAATTAACCTAAGATGAGAAGAAGAAAACAGTTTTCCTCCTTTATGTTAGGGAAATGTAAGGGCCTCTGGGATCCTTGTGGAAATGAAGGGAGGATGACCAAGAAAGAGTCTTATGAGTTGTAAAAGGTAGAGAACGGATTTCAGCTTCTGCTGATGAATTTGTAAAGCACACATAAAATAACTGTAAAACTGTAAGCTTGAGCTCTTATTTTAGAGTGAATAATGCAGGGTTTTGTTTGTTTGTTTTGCCACTGACCCTAATTAAACCCCTAGAGTGAGTTCTAGCATTATGCCCTGTCTGCACCACTCCCTGTTCCCATGACCTGAGAGACACCTAGAAGCAGGTGGGTTGTCAGTTTTGAAGTCTCACTTCCAGTTGGCATACAGAAAGGAGGTTCATGGAGACTGTCACCTGAATGATGCCCCCTGGCATGGTCAATGATGTAGCCAGACCCACTTGCTTCTCAGATCGATGCCCCATCCGTGAGGCACCAAAGTTACCTCACTCCCTTCCCCAACCCTAACGTTTGGTGCCTAGATCACTCTTATTGACTATTTTGTGGCTCTGCCTGCCATCTTTGGAGAGAAGAATAATCTCAGCTCACCCCTCACTTCTCAGGAGGTAGTAATTAAGGCTGAGACAGTAGACCAGGTGTCCAATACCAAGGACTTCTTTTTTCCTATGTAAAAAGATTTATTTTACTTTTTAAAGTTTTTATTTATTTATTTTTAGAGAGAGGGGAAAGGAGGGAGAAATAAAGGGAGAGAAACATCGATTGGCTGCCTGTCATATGCATTCTGACCAGGGACTGAACCCACAACCCAGGCCTGTGCCCTGACCAGGGATCAAACCAGCGACCTTTTGCTTTGCAGGATGATTCTCAACCAACTGAGCCACACCAGTCAGGGCTTTTCTAGGTAAGGAGTTTTAAATTCTGAATCAAAATTATCTTATTTTAAATAAGTGCAGATGTATTTATAATGAGGTTCCTGGGTGATAAGGAAAAATTCTCTTTCTTCAAAATTCTATTAAAAACGCAGGCATTCTAGGACACACCCCTGATTAAACTGGCCGAGCTGTGGTCATTGAACACTGCTCCTTTCTTGGGGCCCATTGGCTACCTGGCCCCACATTCATCTTTGCTCTCAGGTTTTGGCTTCTCCTCATTCCTGGTCCAAGTTTTCTACATGAGTTACCCTGCAGCTTTCCTTAGACATGAAGCTGTGACATGAAAGAGGCCTCAAGTAGTCCTGCCTCGGGATCAAAATCAAATCAACAAATAATTTTTCAATAGCCATTGTATGCAAGACAGAGTCCTAGGATGAACTCTGGGAGATGAGCAAAGAGATGCAATGAGCTGGAAGCTGCCCCTGCACAAGTAGTAGGTAACAAATAAGACAATGGAAAATAGACCTTGAAGCAAAGGTGGAATTAGCCAGATGAAAGGGAGAAAGAAGATGAACTATGGCCTTAGGAAATGATATAAACAAAGATACAGGCAATTCTTCTCTAAGGTTTGTTTTTAAAACATGAACTTGTTCCAATCTGAGTCATATATTAGGGAGCAATTTGCGCATAATGTGAATTCTGCATTTGCTTATGCTCCATTTTGCTCTGAGAAACACTAAGGGAATGAAGAAAAATGCACCCAGCTTAACCAAGGAGGGTAGAAATATGTGAAATGTATGTACCCCCTACCCCCCAAAACCCTACCCCCTACCCCCAAAACCCTACCCCCACCTAAGTTCACAATTGTCGTAACCATACATGTAACCATTTCTGCTGTTATAACGTTCTTCCCAATCTCCTAACACTCCTTCCATCACTTCATTGTAACTCATAAGCTCCACCCCTTCCAACATCACTTCCATGTGCTCACTTCAGGTCTGTTTCAAGGTATAATGCCTTATTTATTTATTTCTTTACCATTTAATATGTATAAACTATGCAATCATTTTATTAGGTTCTTATATTTCTTTTTGCTATCGCTAACAAAGTTTTTGAGTATCGTGACCTCTGACCCCATCTCTTCCATAAGCTCTGTTTTAGTGCCTGAATTTTGCCTAGTGTGGTGACTCTTAAGAGCATATATATCATGTTATTGCAGAACTGACTGTACAGGTTTTATTTATTTTTTTAATATATTTTATTGATTATGCTATGACAGTTGTCCCATTTTTTTCTCCCCTTTAAATTCCCCTCTGGCCTGCACCACCCCTCCTACCCTCATTCCCCCCTTAGTTCATGTCCATGGGTCATACACATAAATTCTTTGGCTGCTCCATTTCCTATACTATTCTTAACCTCCCCCTGTCTATTTTTTACCTACCAATTATGCTACTTATTCCCTGTACCTTTTCCCCTATTCTCCCCTTTCCCCTCTCCACTGATAATCCTCCATGTGATCTCTATTTCTGTGATTCTGTTCCCATTCTAGTTGTTCGTTTAGTTTGTTTTTGTTTTTTAGGTTTGGTTGTTGATAGTTGTGAGTTTGTTGTCATTTCACTGTTCATATTTTTGATCTTCTTCATTTTCTTAGATAAGTCCCTTCAACATTTTATATAATAAGGGCTTGGTGATGACGAACTCCTTTAACTTGACTTTATCTGGGAAGCACTTTATCTGCCCTTCCATTCTAAATGATAGCTTTGCTGGATAGAGTAATCTAGCTTGTAGGTCCTTGCCTTTCATGACTTGGAATACTTCCTTCCAGCCCTTTCTTGCCTGCAAGGTTTCTTTTGAGAAATCAGATGATAGTCTTAAGGGAACTCTTTTGTAGGCAACTGTCTCCTTTTCTCTTGCTGCTTTTAAGATTCTCTCCTTCTCTTTAACCTTGGAAGATTCTCTCCTTCTCTTTAATCTTGGGTAATGTAATTATGATGTGCCTTGGTGTGTGCTTTCTTGAGTCCAACTTCTTTGGGACTCTCTGAACTTCCTGGACTTCCTGGAAGTCTATTTCCTTTGCTAGATTGGGGTAGTTCTCCATCATTATTTGTTCAAATAAGTTTTCAATTTCTTGCTGTTCCTCTTGTCCTTCTGGCACCCCTATGGTTTGGATGTTGGGACATTTAAAGTTGTCCTGGAGGTTCCTAGGCCTCTCCTCATTTTTCTGAATTCTTGTTTCTTCATTCTGTTTGGTTGAAAGTTTATTTCTTCCTTCTGGTCCAAATTGTTGATTTGAGTCCTGGTTTCCTTCCCACCACTGTTGGTTCCCTGTACATTTTCCTTTATTTCACTTTTCGTAGCTTTACTTTTTCCTCTATTTTGTGACCATACTAAACCATTTCTCTGAACATCTTGATTACCAGTGATTTGAACTCTGCATCTGATAGGTTGGCTATCTCTTCATTGCTTAGTTGTATTTTTTTCTGGAGCTTTGATCTATTCTTTCGTTTGGGTCATATTTCTTTGTCTCAGTGCACCTGTTATGTAGTAAGGGGAGGAGCCTTAGGTATTCACCAGGGCAGGGCAACCCAGGGCACTTCGCTGTGGCACTGCATGTGGGGGAGGGGTCCAAGAGAGGACAATGCTGCTTGTTCGGCTCTCAGCTGGCTTTCAGTCACTTCCTCCACTATCCTTCTCATGCTGATTCCCACGTGGGTGGGTTTGTGTAGGTTCTAGGACCCTGTAGGTCTCTCCAACAAACACTCCTGTGAGGCTGTGAGTTTCTTCTCTCATAACCCCCACAGAATTTCACAGTCAGAGGTTTTGAGGTTTATTTCCCCATGCTGGAACCCTGGGTTACTCACTTCCCAGTTGTTCCTCTGGTTTATCCACATGCAAATATGGGACCAGCTGCTCTACCAGCTGCCGCCTCACCCGCCAAGGTCCTCCAGCTGCTGCCTTGCTGGGCATCTTCTCTGCCCCAGCTGCCCATCTCTGCCACTCCTACCCATCTGGATGAATGTTTCTTTAACTCCTGGTTGTCGGGTTTCCATACAGTTCAATTTTCTGGGAGTTCTGGTTATTTTTTTGTTTTTAAATTTATTGTCGTCCTTCTTTTGGTTGTGCGAGGAGGCACAGTATATCTACCTATGCCTCCATCTTGGCTGGAAGTCTAACTGTACAGGTTTTAGAATCAAAATAATACTTGGGGAGTACTGTGAGTAAATGATTAGGATTATAACAATTTACATAGGAGAATTTCAGACAGAAGGCTGAAATCAGATTCACTCATTTGTTTATATATCCATTTGGCAAATACCTGAATGCTCACTATATGCCAGGCTCTGTTCCATGTGCTGGAGACATGGCAGTGAAGAAAAGTGACAAAAATCTCTGCTCGTCAGGAGTTTACATCCTAACTGAGAGAGAAAAATATAAGATAAATAAATAAAACATATTATATGTTTGATAATAATCAGTGGCAAGAAGAAAAAAATTAAAACAGGGAAAGCTCTGATCAGTGTGGCTCAGTTGGTTGTGTGTAATTCCAAAAACCAAAACATTGCCAATTCAATTCTCAGTCAGGGCACATGCCTGGGTTATAGGTCCAGTCTCCAGTCAGGGTGGGTACGAGAGGGAACCTATCAATGCTTCTCTCTCATGTTGATGTTTCTCTCCCTCTCTTTCTCCCTCTCTTCCCCTCTCCCTAAAAATAAAAAAATAAAATAAAAATAAAGCAGGGGAGTCATTATGATGTGTCAGGGGATAGATGTAATGCCAGTATTATTTATTGCTGTATAACAAATTATTCCAAAACTTAACAGCTGAAGACTACTATATCATAGAGTTTCTAAGGGTAAAGAAGACAGAGTGGCTTAATTGGAGCAGTTCTGGCTCAGGATCTTAGGTCTTGGCTATGAGTTTCCATATTCAACTTAAATGGCAAGAAGCCTCAGTTTCTTGCTTCTCCATAGGACTGCTGATGACATGGCAACTTGCTTTCCCCAGAGAGAATGATTCAAGATGTAAGCCACAGGATTTTACGATCTGATCTCAGAAGTGACATACCATCACTTCCATCATCACACAGAAGGGCCCTGGTACAATGTAGGGGGGAGGACAGGAAAGCCCAATATTATAAATTATCAAGACATGGGGATCATTTGGGGCCATTTTGGATGCTGGCTACCACACTGACCAAGAGAGCCCTCTTTAAGAAAATGACTTTTGGATTAACCCTTGAAGAAAGTGAGGGGGTAGCCACTAGGGTATCTGGGGAAAGATCATTTGCTCGTGGAACATGAGCAAATACACATTGCTGGTGTATATGGAGGAAGCAGGGTGCAATGAGCTGGAGCAGCATGAACGAGAGGGAGAAGAAAAGAAGATGTCAAAGAGGTGATGAGAAGGGGGTTGTTTTTATCTTTACCCTGAGTGGAATGCAAGTTTTGAACAGAAAAGTGACATGATGTGACTTAACAATGTATCTGATTGTTGTATTGAGAATAGACCAAAGCGAAGCAAGGGCAGGAGCAAGAAGACAAGTTAGGAGGTGAGAGACAGTGGTAAGAGGTGATGGTTAGGAGGTGAGAGATGATGGTTGTCTTATTCTGAAAACATTTTGAAGGTAGAACAGACAGGATTTGCTGATGGGTTGGCTATGGGATGTGAGAGAAAGAGAAGAACCAAGATAACACCAAGAACTGGAAGAACTGAGTTGCCATTTATCTGTGTTTGGTAAGACTGAAGGAGCAGTGTTAGGGTAAATAGCAGGCGGTCAATTGTGGACAGGTTAAATTTGAAATGCCTATTACACATCCAGGCTGAGATGTTGATTAAGCAATTGAATAATCAAGGCTAGAATTCTGGAAAGAGGTTCAGGTTAAAGATACAAATTCAGGGATCATCAGATATAAATGGAATTTAAAGTTCTGAGGTTGGATAAAATCCCCTAAGGAGTGAGCACAGTTAGAAAGCTGTAAGGCCCAAGAACTGAGCCCTAGAACATTCTAGTGTTTGGGATTGAGGGTTGGGCCCAACAAAGACTGTGAAAGAGTAGCCAGAGAGGTAGGAATGAAGCCAGGTGAGTGCATTGTTCTATAAGCCAAGTGAAAACATCGTTCAGGGAAGACTTGGAGAAACCCCCATTGTCAAATGCTGCTGAGAAGATGAGAAGTGTCCATTGGATGTGGCATGTACAGTCCATTAGCCACACAACTAGAGCAGGTTTGGTTGAATAATAAAGGCAAAACCCACAATGGAGTGGATTGAAGATAGAATAAAAGAAGGGAAATTTGAGACTGAATATTCTTTCAAATAATCTTGTGTGAAGGGAATAAAGGTCACAACAGAAGGAGAAAATGGAGTCGAGAGAGGGTTTTTTAAAGATGGGAGATATAACAGCATTTTTGTGTGAATGATGAGAGGAAACATTAATGATGAACGATGAGAGGAAACATTAATGGAACAGGGGAGGCAGAAGGGAGAGTTGTGGGTGAGAGCAGAGGATGCAGTCTGTAAGTGGAGGGGCTGCCCTCATCAAGGAGCGCAGTCTCCAACAGCAGGAGAGGAGGCAGAGCACATGGGCGCGGGAGCAGGGATGTAGGTGGATGAGGTGAGGGCTTCGACTCAGTATGAGGATGAAGAAAGAAGTGGCATTTTGGAGGAAAGAGGAGATGTGGAAGTGTCCAGAAGAGTGGGAAATGTAGCAAGATTGCTATGTAGCATTCAGGGTTACATGAGATAAATAAATGGTCTTGAATTTAAAGCAGAGCAGTCAGCATGGCTGTGTTGTTCCCAGCAGTTCCACTGCATGGGGATAGGCGCAGGGTAGTAGGAGAGTTGGGTCCAAACAAAGTTGTGGTTTAGTTGAGTATGACAGTAAGAGGTACTATTGCTCTCCTTATATATTTTTCTATAGCTATGAAGATCATATGTATCGGTTTGCTCCAGACAATCCTAGTTTATGCCTGGTTTTCCAAGGTGATTAGTAATAGTGTCCCCTTTCATTTCCAAAACTATTTTGATTTGGGTAATAAATGAAATGATCATTCTACTTCATGCCAACATGTAGTCACTGAAGTTTTCTGAACAGAGTATTCATCATTGTTTAACTTTTTTAAAAACCCTGTATATATATAATATATATATATAAATTCCTTGAAGTCAGTGTCATGATTCATGCTTTTTGATCCCTGTCTCTAGCATAATTTTACATGTGGTCTTCTCATCCCTCAACCCAGCAAAACACTTGTAGCTCAAGACTGCAAGAGCCATCAAGGATAATCTCAGCTTTAGCCAAACTCTCCTACATCTCAAAAAAAGGAAGGAGATTTGAGGCGATTTACACACTAAGAGGACCTTTCATAATCCTGGTCAGGAGGATTATGGGGGCAAAGTCTTGAGCGGGTAAGAGTAGGAGGGAGGCCAGTCAAGACTGAAAACCATATAGGGTACAGGATTTCAAACTCAGATGTTCTGGTTATCTGTTGCTACATAACAAAATCACCCTAAAATTTATAACTTAAAACAGCAGCAACTGTTTTACTATCTCTCATTATTTCTAAGAGTCAGGAAGTTGAGTGGGGGTTGGCTGGGCAGTTGTGACTTAGGATCTCATAGGACTGCAGCCAACTGACTGGAGCTGGAACAGTAGGGAATCTGAACAGCAGGGGCTGGCTGGACGTCTCGCCCTCTTCGTGTGGTCACAGGACCTCTCCATGGGGTCTCCTGCTTGGGCTGATTTCAGGTTGCTCCTGGCACCGAGGCCTCAGGGTACTACTTATATGGTAGCTGAGAACTTCAAGAATGAATACACTAGAGACTTACCCTTAGAAGTCACAGTGTTTCTTCTGTCACAAGTCTACCCAGTGTTAAAGAAAGAGGACTTGGAAATCACTTCTCGATGAGAGGGGTATCAAAATCACTTTGTAAGATCACAAAATGGGCAATATGTTTTGACTATTTTTAAATTTTTTTATTTCAGTGATTTAAGAGAGAGAGAGAAACATCGATTCGTTGTTCCACTTACTTATGCATTTGGCAGTTGAGTTTTGTATCTCCCTTGACCTGGATCGAACCCACAACCTTGGCGTATCAGGATGATGCTCTAAAATTACCCAGGCAGGGCTATTTTGCCCATTTTTGGAAAATATAACTGTGATGCTAAGTTTGGGTTCTTATACCTTCCTTCCTTCCAAGAAGTCTTGTCAGAAGGCTCAAGAACACATGTTTTTGTTTGTTAACCTTAATCATTTTTATGTTAAGGATCCTTGTCCAAGTTGAAGTGCTTACTTAGCCCTGTTCCTGATACGCAGTGATGTGTTTAAAGGTGTTGCTCGGTGTCCAGGGGGTTTAGAGGATGGAGATTGTAGGTTGTACCTCCTCAGAGAGAAATTTGACAGTGGGAGATGAACAAATAGCTCCATTTCAGTAGTTCAAAAAGTTACCAGTATAATATCAATGATGGATTTGTTTTTTTATTCACCACAGTTCAGTGGCTTAAAACAACACACAGTTGTTATCTCACCGTTTCTGTGGGTCAGGAATCTGGCATGTTTTAGCTGGCTCTCTGTTCATGGTGTCACATGGCTGAAATCAAAGTGTCAGCTGGTTTGTCCTCACCTGGAAGCTCAGATACGGGAAGGTCCATTTCCAACTCCCTCAAGTTGTTGTAGGGTTCACGTCCTTGTGGTTGTGTGACAGATGTCCTCATTTTCTTGCTAGCTATTAGATGGGGACTGTTCTCAGCAATGAAAGGTTGCTCTCAGGTCCTGGCTATGTAGCCTTCTCCACAGGCCCTTTATTTATTTTTTTTTTAAGATTTTATTCATTCATTTTTAGACAGAAGGGAAGAGAGGGAGAAAGAAAGGGAGAGAAACATCAACGTGTGGATGCCTCCCATGTGGCCCCCACTGGAGACCCAGCCCCATGACCCAGACATGTGCCCTGACTGGGAATCGAACCAGCAACCCTTTGGTTTGCAGCCCATGCTCAATCCACTGAGCTACACCAGCCAGGCCTCCATAGGCCCTTTAAACATAGCAACCTATGTCTTCAAAATCTCTCTCTCTCTTTTTTAAAAGATTTTACTCTCCCTGGCTGGTGTAGCTCAGTGGATTGAGCGTGGGCTGGGAACCACAGGGTCCCGGTTCGATTCCCAGTCAGGGCACATGCCTGGGTTGCAAGCCAGGTCCCCAGTGAGGGCCATGTGAGAGGCAACCATACATTGCTGTTTCTCTCCCTCTCTTTCTCCCTCCCTTCCCCTCTCTCTAAAAATAAATAAATAAAATCTTTTAAAAAATAAAATTAAATTTAAAAAAAAGCACTGTCTTAATGTGTCATAACAGATTTAAAAAAAATATTTTACTTATTTATTCGTAAAGAAAGGGAAAGGAAGGAGAGAAACATCAGTGGGTTGCCTCTCACAGGCCCCCAACTCAGACCTGGCCCACAACTCAGGCTTGTGCCCTGAACAGGAGTCAAACCAGCAAACTTTTGGTTCATGGGACAATACCCAACCCACTGAACCACACCAGTCAGGGCTGCAGAATCTGTTATGCTTCAAATCTCTGACTTTAGGATGGCCCCTGTCCCTTTTAAGGGTTTACCTAATTAGATTAGGTCCAGCTGAGATAATCTCCCTTTTGAATTGTTCAGAGCTAACTGATCTGGAATCTTAATTACATCTGCAGAATCTCTCCAATTTTGTTGGATAATATAACTAGATCATGAGAGTGAACTCAGTCCTATTCATAGGTCCCACCACATTCAAGAAAAGGGGATTATGGAACATGGACTCCAGGGGATGGGAAACTTAGGGGCCTGCTTAGAATTCTGTCTACCACGCTTGATCTTGGGGGACTTCTGGCCAGCGAGTCTCTTATAGCATTCAGATTAAAGTTTTTTTAATAGATGGGAATGTAGTGCCCATTAAAGAAAGCTCAATGGGTCAACCAGAGGAGAAAAACCCTCCAACCTCCTTAGCTTAGGGTGTGGATCATGTACACCACAGCTCACCTTAAAATGGTGCTTATGCCCTGGCTGAGTAGCTCAGTTGGTTAGAGTGTCAACTCCATATGTCAAGGTTGTGGGTTCCACCCCTAGTCAGGGCACATATGAGAATCAACCAATGGATGCATAAGTAAGTGGAACAACATAATCAATGTTTCTCTCTTTCTCTCTCACTTCTTCCTCTTTCTCTAAAAATCAATCGAAAAAAAAAAAAGAACGGCCCTGACTGGTGTAGCTCAGTGGATTGAGCATGGGCTGTGAACCAAAGGGTCACTGGTTCGATTCCCAGTCAGGGAACATGCCTGGGTTGCAGGCCAGGTCCCCAGTGGGGGCCATGTGAAAGGCAACCACACATTGATGTTTCTCTCCCTCTCTTTCTCCCTCCGTTCCCTTCTGTCTAAAAATAAATAAATAAATGGGAGGAAAAAAAAAGAACGGTGCTTACGATCCCCATTTAATAAACTAACGGAAGTTATTCTTTAAAAAGCAAGTCATAAAGAGATAGAGAGATTAAAATTAATGGAAAACCATAACTGTAATAGAAGACAAAATAAAAAGAGGTAAACCATAAAGTTAAAAGTTACTAACAAAAAATATGATCGAGAACAAAAAGTTTAAGTGAATAAAAGAAATATGTATAAAATAATAAGAAAAATCAGCACTTTAAGAGCAGTTAAACTGTGCCAAATAGGTCCATGATACAAGGTGAATGATTAAAGGGACCAAATAACTTTTAAAAGCTACAATAATAAAAGTAAATAAAATATTATAAGGAACTAAGAAGAAATCATATCAAGAGTCTAAATATGGAGCAACAGCAAATTCAAAAGCCTAGCAATCTCATTCTAAGTCAACCAGAGTTCTTTAAACTGAAGCAACCATAAAATCCAGCATACTTACGTGAGTGTCTTTCTCAACCTGCATTTCTCATCTGAACCACAACACATAGAAAATTATTTAAGTGACTATTTTCTCAATTCTCCCAAGGGCAGTACTTAACTAGTCCCATATAAATGCAAAGGAGGCAAATTAATTCACTGCACACCAGATGCCTACATAGAGCATTGGTGCTTAAGTCTCTCACAAAACTGGCTGATCTATGTCGAAAGTATGCAAGTGAGAAAGGATCAGTCTATTTGGCATCGAGTTCTTCTTTTTTAAAGATTTTATTTATTTATTTTTAGAGAGAAGGGAAGGGAGGAAAAAGAGTGGGAGAGAAACATTGATGTGTGAGGCTGCAACCTGCCCCACAACCCAGGCACGGATGCCATGCCCTGAGTAGGAATCAGACGGGTGACTTTTTGGTTTGCAGGCTGGCACTCAATCTACTGAGCCACACCAGCCAGGGCAAGACTCCCTCAACTCTGGAACAATCCAAAAGAACTCAGTGCCCACCAGAAGACAACTATGGGAGCAATCTGCTGAATTCTGCTTGAGTGCTTAGCTACGTGGACACGGTTGATCATTCTTCCCTTGAAACGCTTACCATATTTTGCCATGTGTAATGCACACTTTTCTGTCCAAATTTTTGAGGAAAAAATAAGGATGTGCATTATACAAGGGTATAATGATATATCATGTAGAATGTCCACAAAACATGGGTGTGCATTATACACGGCAAAAAAAAGGTACTTTAAAAAAATGGTACTTCCTAATTTCATTAGTTATCTGTGTTGTGTAATAATTTACTCCAAAACTTTCGTCACCTAAAACAACGAGTATTTATTTTCTCACAGTTTCTGTAGGGCAGGAATTCCAGAGCATCTTACCTGGATGGTTTTGTTCAAAGTCGTCTACTCGCAGTTGGGATGTTGACCGAGACTGCAGTCATCTGAAGGCTTAATGAGGGCTGGGGACCCACCAAGACACTTTGTTTACATGGCTTTGGGCAGGAGGCCCCAGCTCCCCTCTGGCTCTCGGCAGGAGGCCTCAGCCATTCATCATGTGGATGTCTCCACAGGCGGTTTGTGAGTCCTCACAACACAGCATAACTTCCTCTGGAAAGAAAAAGAAGAAATTTGCAGTCTTTTTATGATCGAGTCTCCAAATTCAAATAGGGTCACTTCCACTTTATTCTATTTCTTAGAAGTGAGTCAATAAGTTTAACCCACACTCAACGGGAGGAGAATTAGACTTGCCTTTTAAAAGGAGGGATATTATAGAGAAGGATCAAACTTTCCCCCTCTACCCTGTTAGGTTGAATGCTTGGGGCCCTACAAACTAGATTAACGAAAGAAATAAGCATGAGAAAAATATTTTAACACATGCAGAGCTCATATATGCAGGAGAAACAGTGATGAGTAACTCAAAAAGGTAGTCAGAACTTAGGCTTGTAGCATCTTAACAAAAAACAATACATTTGTAAAGAAGTGATAAGACAAAGAAAAGGGCTCAGGCTTCCGAGAATGGCAAACTAATATCTGGGGGAAACTAATGGAAGATGAGAGTCAGTGAGGTTGTTTCATAGATTCCTCTCAGTGCAGTCTCTGCTGATTAAGAGCCTAAGTGTGCTTTTAGGCAAATGGTAGGGGAGGGCAGGGAGCTTTCTTTAGCATTTGCTGTTCCTCAGCTAATGCTGTGCCTTATGCTAAAGTGGCATATTTGGGGGTGGAATAGTCTGAACCCCTACAGTATCAAAGAGTTTGTGGACATATTTTAAAACTGCTACACTTCTCTTCTGCAGCAAGACAGCCCTCCTGATCGTTTTCCTGTGTCTCTGGCATCTCACTCTCAATGTCCAGCTGCAGTTTCCTGTATTATTCCTGTTCTTTCAATGCTGGATTTCCCAGGCATTATGTTCGCATTCCATGTGTGTGCTCTGGACCAGCCTGCATCCCTGCATACCACTTTTGGGTGATTCTCCAACCCAAGGGTTGGTATATGTGTTAAGAAAGGGCCATCTCACTTTGTGGTCCAAACAATCTCTATTGCAAATATTCAACTCTGCTGCTGTAGTGCAAAAACACTCATAGACAATGCAAAAGTGAATGGACTGATAATACTTCATTTGCAAAACAGCTGCCAGCCTGCTGGCCGTAAATTTCTGCTCCCTACTCTAACTTATGTCGCTCTCTCAGACCCTTCTTTTGGACTCCAGATGCATGTGCACCTGCCCCCTGGGTATTTCTTCTTGGATGTCTCAGAGGTAGCTCACACTCAACTCCCTCTCTATTGGACTCATATCTGGTTTTTCTCTTGTGTTCACTGTCTTGTAAATGACATCCCCATCTGGTTGGTTGCTAGCGCCTGCAAGCTAGAAGTGATCCCTGCTCATCCCTTTTCCTCATCCTTCACGTCCAATCAGTCAACTCCCTAAAATTATCTCAGATCTATCCCCCTGGCTCCATCTCCACTGCTATCGCTCAGTTTAAGCTACCATTATCTCCTGCCTCAAGTAACACAATAGCCTCCCATGGCAGGCAGAACAGTGGCCCCCAAAGATGTCCACATTCCAATCCCCAGAACCTATGAATGTGCACCTTACACAGCAAAAGGGACTTTGCATTTATGACTAAATTAAAAACCTTGAGATGAGAAGATTATCCTGGATTATCTGAGTGTGCCCAGTATAATCACAAGGGTCCTTATGAGAGGGGACAGGAAGGTCAGACAGACAAGGATGTGATGGTGGAAGCAAAAACTGTGTGATGCCCTTTGAAGATGAAGGAGGGGCCATGACCCAACGAATGCAGGTTGCCTCTGGAAGCTGGAAAAGACAAGGAAACAGAGTTTCCGCTCAGACCTCCAGAAGGAACAGCCATGCCAGCACCTTAGCTTTAGCCCAGTGAGTCTGACTTTGGACTTCTGACCTCTAGAAGTGTAAGATAATGCATTTATATCCTTTTAAGCCACCAAATTTGTGGTAGCTGGTTATACTTGCAACAGGAAATGAATATGCCTCCTAGCCCTTCCTTCATTCTTGCCCTATTCCAGATTCCAGTCTATTCTCCACATCAACCAAACACACTATGATCTGCCCCATGTCCATCTAAAACACTTCTGTGATTCCCCTTCATCCTTAGGATATTGTGCCTCTTGCAAGTCTCCATCACTGGGCCTGTAGCAAGTTTATGCTCCAAAAGTTCATAGTATAAATTCCACTGCTCACTCTCTCTGCCATTTAGATTCAATGTTCTCCATTTAGGAACTGCTTCCCTTCCTTCTTTCACCCGACTACCTGCCCAGCTTAGACACACTTCCTTGGTGATGGCCCTGCCCCCATTCTGAGTTGGGTCCCTCTGCTGAGGCATTACCATAGTTTCCTTCTCAAACCCCTGGGCCACTTTATTGCTATGACTTGTGAACTCAGAGACGGCACATCTCTCTTGTTCACTGTGCAGCACCCAGCACCAGGTATGGTGGCTGGCACACACCCGTGCACAGTGAATACACTGGGTGGGGCTAAAGTGGGTTTACAGTTGTTAGAATGCAAAACAATGCAACAATTAATAAATAATAATACAAGAATAAACTGTGTTTTGCATACTTAGAACTGTATACCTACTTTTGCCCCACCCTGTATACATGGATGAGCAGTGAGGGGCCTCATGGAGGAGAGAGATCTAAGGTGACTCGGAGCAGGTGGGAGTCTGAATTGCCCTTATTTCCCTTCCTGCTCAGCCTGGTGGGGAAGGCGCGTGGAAGGGGAACTGGGCTTCACTGCCCTCCTGCTACAATTAGCTGAGCCTTTCGTTCTCCCTCTACAAAGAGGATAGAGCAAATCAAAGAGAGATAAAAGTACAAGTCCCACAAAGGACAGGGAGAAGAGGGGGGAGAAAGTGTGGGTAGTGAGGGAGAGGCAGAGACAGAGAGAAAGCCCTGCAGCCCAAACAAAGCCTAAAACCAGCTGATGCCAAGGATCAGACAGTGGAGACACAGGACAGGAAGAGAGCGGGCCGTGTGGGGATGCACAACCCATCAGCCAAGGAGGACAGGGAATGAAGGAAGATAAAACGCCTATGTGAACAGCCGGGGAGAGGGTGGAGGGGGACCCCAAAGGGGGACGGGACAAAAGCATGACAAAACAAGATTTGCCACCACCCCTTGAGCCACTCCACCCAGGGAAAGCAAAAAGGAGCTGGAGAGAAAAGCAGAGCAAGGAAGGCAGGATGACAGGGAGCACAGTGCCCGGGTCCTGCGCCGGCAACGGGGCTGTAAGCACAGGGGTCAGGGGTGTGTTCTCTGAGGTGGCCTATATTTGAAGAAAGAAATCCTACCTGACTGGCTTTCTTGTGTTTGAATTTCATATATAGATTTTAAGAGATGAACCAAAAAAAAAAAAACCAAGGTGGTCTTGAGCCTTCCAACAGTGGCTTCTTTCTCTTGACATAATGCTGTGTGTTGTGGAGATAAGTCATTGTCATTGCTGTGTAATATTCCACTATATAAATATGCCACGGTTTTTATATTCATTCTTGTACCTGGTGGAGTATTTTAATTCAGGTCCACAAACTTGTGTTTGAAACCTCAGGGCCAGATGTGTTTCACAATTTTAGAAAGACAATGAAGGTTCATGCAGCTCCCCGTGCAGGGTCATCGAACCTATCAATGCTTCTGAGGGAAATGTACAAGTAATCATCCTAGAAATCGCTTCACGCCAGATCAGGTCAGGTTTTTCACCAAAAGAGTGCAGCCAGATCAGGGTAGTCCTCCACACAAGGAACGACAACATTTTTGGTTTGGGGATCTTAGAATTAAGAACTAGACACTGCAGACCTATACTTTATTAGTTCCCAATCAAATTTGCTTTTGGAAATCCTCAGAAACAAAGGTCCTACAATGTTTAAGCGTGAGATGTGGTCTGGGAGGGAAGTTGGGTTTGGCTAAATTGGCTCAAAACCTCACTGCGAAAGACGAGACAGACCCGGTACTGCTGGCTGCTGAGATCCCTGACCCTCCTCGTCTATTTGAACACTGTAACCCTCCTTTGTTTTTATAACCTCAGCTCCCAATCTTATATATATAATCTTATAAATTGTTGATTTTATTTTTGTATAATCTGAAAGCTCATTTCTCTCTTTTATCCTTTTAATCTGTTAGTCCCTAGTTCTGTTTTACTTATCTTGATCATTCTTTATCTCTATTTTGTCCTTTATAGTTTTATATTACATTCTTTTATCTCATCTTTTTGTTTTTATTGTCGTTGTGCTACTTTTTAGTGACAGGGAGGAGGCTCCTGTGGCCTGGAGGAGCCCCTCCCTCAGAGCTAGATTGCTTTGTACTTGGGAAAGTTTCCAAGGAGATTTCTGGGTGGTGGGGAGCCCTCAAAATTTAAGCTCAAGTCTTAACCAAAAATTTGTTTTGGGGTTTTCAAAGCCACAAAAACACCGAAGATCAAAATAGGAAGCTGTTCTAAGTGTTGGGTATTTATTTCTGGGCAAATTTTCTTTTCTGGAAGATCGGATCCTCGGCACAGAAACCCTTCCGTAGCTCCACATGTCACTTCTCATCCTTTTACGAGCTCAGGAATACTCCACGGTGAGAATGCAGCAATGTGTGCTTAATCTTTCCCCTCACGACAGATGTTTCTTTGCTGTAGGGCTGTAGAAGACGTGTCTCTGTAAGTCACAGAGACAAGTGAGGATGTGGTTCTGTTCCAGCTATTGCTACATGGGGCATAGAGAGGAAGCTGCCAGAAGGAGGGCCAGGCACGATATATTTCCCCACTTGCCAGACATGCCCTTACACAGCCAGACTGAGTGAGTCTTAGACCCCCCTGGGGAATATTGGCATCTCTTCATGGGGTGACTACAGACTGAAGAACCCTGACTTTGGGAAATGTATTAAATGGAGAGAGAGGCTGGTTAAACCCTTGACTCAGAGCTGGGTCAAGTCCTAGACTATCCCTTTGGTCCCAAGGGGCTGCACATTCTATCAATTGCCCTATGATGGGTCAGACCCCACGAGGGAGGGAGACCTGGTACAGGTGGGCCTGGCAGTGCTTTGGGGCTCTGAGGATCCCCATCAGAAAGCCTGGATATCCCCACTCCCCAAATCTGCTCTTTGGGAGTGGAGAAGGTAAGCCTGGGGACAGACGAGGAGGCTGAGCATGGGGCTGGGGGACTCAGAGAGCGCACCTGGTCCTTTCTCATTTCTCTCCACCCTCCTGCCCCCAGGAGGGTCTCAAGTCTTCACCCAGCTTATGTCTGAACAGGCCCTGAACAGGCTTCAGCTCAGCTGTGAGCAGTTAGGGGCAGCTGGTGTGCTCACCGAGGACAGAGTAGTAGAGGGAAGACCTGCCTCCCCAGCCCGTCCGCCCAGGTCAGTGCAGTCGGGACAATGGGGACTTCACAGGGACCAGTGGTTGTGCTGGACATCCTCAGGGTGGGCTGCTGGAGAGCTGAGGGCTGAATCGGGGGTCATTTTTAGTTCATTTCATCATTTAGTTGCACACTGCTTTTTATATTGTTTTAATAATCTTTTTATTTCTTTTAATTTACTTTATCTTTTTTATAGACTGCTATATATTTTTTTGTTTCCTAATTTCTACTTCTTCACCTTAATAAAATGTGTGCCATGAGGCCACCCATGCAAAGAAGGCTGGGTGCTCTGCCCTCTCAGGTTGGACCCTACATCCCTTTCCCTGGTGTGTCTTGTCCCCAGTGACTTGAAACTTTAACCTCTGACCGGTGTCACCCAATGAATTTTTTAAATGGAAATATATATATATATATATATATATATATATATATATATATACCCTTCAACCTGTGGAATTCAGGAGCCCCCAAGCCAGAATTCTCTCCCAGGGTGATAATACAAGTATATTGACATATACTGATAGCATATTTGAACTAGGAAGATAATGTTCACACTTACTATTTTTATAATTAGAAAGGTAACACATGCTCATTATTAAGAAGTGTAAATGCGGAAATGTAGGAAGTAAAAAAAAATGCATGTCTCTCACCCCGCCAAGTGCTGCTCCCAACTCAGCGCACCCTCAACGACGTAACACACGTGTGGAAACCATCTGCAGCAGAGGTACCATGTGCCCGTTTAAAATTTGGTCAGCAAGGGCAATTGTCTTCCAAACACACTGAGACAATTTTTATTTCTGCCAACAGCTTATAAGAGGGTCCCTTTCCCCCTTTGCCCACACCCTCACCAGCATAGCAGAAGGTCCAGACCAGACCTTTGAAGATGCTTTCTGGATTCCCCTCCATCCCAGGCTGTTCGGATTCAGGAAAGAGGTCACTGTGAGTGACCCTTGTCCGTTAACCTCTGGGAGATGCAGTGTCATTGCTGGGCTAGCCTCCTGCTCCGACTCTGCTCCCAGGCAGGCTGAGCACTGTCACCGAGAAGGTCCAGCACCTGAAGCACATACCAAGGGGCTCCCTTCAGCCCAGTAGAAGCAGACACTTACCTGCTCATGAAGGAGACTCTGGGATGTGACTGAGAGTGAGCAGGTGCTTGACTTCTTGTTCACACAGGCAGACACACACCGAGCATCAGGTGGGAGTCATACCTGAAGGTCGATCTGTACTTTTCCCAAATCCTGCTCCTCGCCCAGAGAGAGTGGGCTGAGACACGAGTAGTAGAATCACATTGCTTTGGGGAATCTTTCCAATAGTGTGTGTGTGCCTGACGTGGGGCGGGTCTCCCTGCCAGCACGCTGCAGTGGGTGGGCAGCGTGTGGGTGGGCAGGGCGGAGATGGGCGTCAACATAGCTTCAGAGATGCTCCTTCTGCAGGTCAGAGAAATTAACTGAAGGATGGCCCAAATGAAAGATAAACAGGTGTGGCTGTCAGGTGGGACCAGGTGAAGAAGAGCCAGAGATGAGGAGAGAAGGGAAGTTGCACAGCTGCTGTGTCCCCTGGCCCTGGGTTCCAGCTGTCTTTTGAAGGCCTATCAGCTGGTTGAGAGGAGAGAATTAGTCACCATCCCAGACAACTGATTTGACTTCTTTTTGAGTTAACTGAACAGCTATCTTTGGCCTCAAAAATAGCCCTAAGTTCTATTACTTGGAAGTTAAGACAGACGCCTTCCTCTTCGTCTTCAGAGGTGTGGCTCTATGAGACAGGAGGCCCAGAGAGGGAGAGATTAGGGGAATATAGCCCATGGTGCCAGGTGCCTGGATAGGTCATCTAGGGTCAGCCTGGTTATGGTGAGTGAGGCATCCCTGACTGGGGTCCCTTAAACCCCAGCTACTCTTAAATGGAACAAAACATCTCCTTTAAGGAGAAGCTACTTGACTCAACAAACTTTGCTTTAGTAATAAACGGGCTTACACACCCATTCCAAACCTCCTTTCCTTTTCCACTTCTCCACTCTTAAGGCTGGAAGAACTAATGCCACTTTTTTTGTCTTCTGTAGCTGTAGGTGACTTTTGACAATGTCCTGGCCAATTACACACAAGCAAAGACCTGTTTGGGTGTCAAGAAACCTTTGTACCTGGTACCATCCCTTCCCCCTGTCGTCCACCTTGAGTAGGAACATGACACCTGGAGCTGCGGCATCCATACTATGACTCTGAGAGAAAGGCCAAGAAAAATACAAGATGTTGTCCCTACTATCGTAATGCCCTAAACCAATGCCAGCAACCGGCAATCTACAGACTTCTTGTTATGTAAGGAAAATAAACCCCAATTTATTTAGGCCTTTGTTAGTTGGTCTTTCTGTTTCTTGTCATTGAAAAACATTCCTAAGTGATAGGTTTGCTTATGGATGTTTGTATAAGGAAGAGTTGAACGGGGGAGATGAGTCACCAAGGCCTCCATCAAGGAAAGGAAATATCTGGACAGGAGCTTTCTCCCTCCACAGCATGACCCGGTCCTTCTAGCTCTGCCCAGATGCCCCACGTTGGTCTCATCTGGCCCCCAAATGAAGGGCTCTGTATTGTTCACTTGGTGCAGAATATATCTAGGCCACGGGTTAAATGCCAAAGAACTAAAAAAGACAACCTCACCCTGATGGTCCCTCTGCTCCTCTCTACCCTGAGGAGTACACAAAAGTGTACTCCTGAGTTATGAGCCAGCCTTGGGCCTCGCTCCCAGGACAATGGTTGGGCTGCCACAGAGGCATGTTTTTCTGTTGTTCCCCCGCCCCTCCTCCCTTGGTGCCTGGGAGCGATGAAACCCCATCTCATGAGGCTTTCCAGACAAACTCTGGAGATTCAGGCAATCTGGAACATAAAGAGCAGACCCCAGGGAATAAGCAGAATGAAACTAGAGTTTTAACTATGTCATCATGTTACCACCTTTGTTAGGGCATGTGAACCCCCTAATTAATCCTCACTAATTGTTCTTTCTCTCTCTCCTTCATGGGCACTTGTGCTTCTCCTTCTTGGCCTGCCCTCTAGTAATCCTCCATCCTCCACCTCTTTGCACTCTCATCCTTCATTCATTTTATGGCTTCCATAGCTCCTGGAACCCTGGGTCTCTTTCCCCAGCACAGGCTTCCCTCCTGAGCTCCCGCCTCAAGTACCCAGCTATTTCTTACACATGTGCGCCTGGGCTCCATAAACTTAATATGTTCAAAACATGAATCTTGTCCTCAAATCTGCTCCTCCCTGTTCATATCATGATGGCACCAATACCTCCTATATTAATTTCCTCTTGCTGCTATAACAAATCACTATGAATTTAGCAGTTTATAACATCACAAATTTACTGTTATCTTACAGTTCAGGAGATTACAAATCCAAAATGACTCTCACTGGGCTAAAATTAAGGAGTTGGCAGATGTGCATTCACTCTGGGGACGATCCATTTCCTTGCCTATTCCAGCTTCGAGAGGCTGCCTGAATTCCTTGGCTCGTGGCCGCCCTCCCACATCTTCAGTGCCAACAATTGCATCACTCTGTGCCTCGCTCCGCATCTGTCATCACCTCTCCGCTTCCAAATGTCTGCCTCCCTCTTTCACTTATAGGAATCCTTATGACTACATTGGACCTACCTGGATAATACGAGATTATCTCCCCATCTCCAAATCCTTAATTTAATCATATCTGCAAAGTCCCTTTTGCTACATAGGTAATATATTCATAGTTTCCAGGGCTTAAGATGTGAATCTCTTTAGGGGGACATCATTCTGCCTACCACACCCATCTAGACTCTTCCCTTTAGTAATAACTGCTATCATTCACTGAACGTTTTGGTTTTTGCGTTTTTTTGTTTTTTTTTTAGCTTAGTCTTTGGGCTGTCTTTTTTCTAAGTATTTTCATATACTATAAATACAATACAAAATGAAAAGAGGCTGTTGGACTCCCCAAATTCTACTGGCAGGAAGCAGACTGAACAAACTACTCAGCTACAAGTACACGCTAGCTTTCAGGAAAAAGGAAGGACGGCACAGAGTCGGAACCAAGAGTCACGGAGAACTACTCCATAGGCCCGGCTGCATTTCAGAATTGCTATGGACCTTTTCCTTCTCTTTGAGCAGGAATGCATATCGCAATTACCTTATGCCTCTCCCACATCATATATTGGGTGTGTAGAGAGTGCCATCTTTGTTTAACTGATCAAGAGGAATCTTTCATGGGAACTGTACTTAAGGAACTACACCTGAGGGCCTTTTCTTCAACTCAACTTGATTTAGAGATACAGCTGATGCTATAATTAGACAAGACGTTTTGGCCTTTGGGGCAGCAGGGCCTTGCTCCCTCCTAACTGAGGAAGGGGTGGGGCCCATTCTGCACCTCCATATACATTAGGGTCTCCACCTAAGTGAAGCTCACTGTGTGAAACAACCCTTGAGAGAGCCAGGCGAATTGCAAACACTGGAAATAGCCTTGGGGCGGGCAAAGGAGCAGCCTCAATGGCCAGGCCCCTGCCCCTGCGCCCCAGAGCAGGTCTCTGTTCTTCCCCAGTGGGATGCTGCAGCTTCCTCCACCCCTGCCCTGGGTTCGATGGGTTCTGTGGTGCTTTCAATGGTCCTGGGACCTCTGCTCTTCCTCAGGGGCCTAAAAAAACTGCATAACTCTCTGCCCTGCCCTCGTACCACATCATGGTAGGAAGGCCAAGTGTGGGGTAATGATATGGGGGAGAGAAGGGAACAGCTGCACTAGAGACAGAAACAAAGTGGGGGGGAAGGAGAGAAAGAATGGGTGCCACTGCTGGATTGCACGATCGAAGACTCTTTCACTTTAAAACTCCCAACACAGCCCCCTGGCCTCACAGCGTCCCCCCCCCCACACCAACCCCAACATAGAAAGCTCTTTCTCAGAACAAAAGGCCTGTCACCAAAAGGCCTTATTTAATAACAATAACAGCAAAACACACAAGGTACAAAAACATTTTTCTCAAAAATTTTTCCAATTCAATTTAACAAATATTTATTTTCCTGAAAAAGCAGAGATATATAAAGAAATAGATGTGGATTTTTCTCTTGTTTTTGATTGAAAAGCCTATTGGCACAACCAGGAGAAAAGCATTGCCCCAGTGAGCCAAAGCACAATAGGAAAGCATTTTTAACACAGAAAAGAACACTAACATATAAATACACCGAGGCAATTTTAAAGCACAGCAGAGCGTCCCTGCTCCGATGGGGGATGGGCCAAACGCGCACAGGAAACTTGTGATCTGTCTTCTTTGCGGACTGCTTGGGACTGCAGTGTAACCCGGGGTGAGCTTCCACTGTCCGCTAACAAACCGTGACGTATGGCTGTACTTGCAAAACTATCATCAATGAAGTTATGCCTAATTAGCAAAAACTAACGGAATAATAACTTAGAAAGCAAATGGGAGTCCAGAGACCCAGCTTTGGATAAGATAAGAACAGTTTCCTCATCTGGAAAATGGGCTCCCTTCAGGCACTAACAGGTGTGATTTTTGAAAGGTTTACTCAGGAATCCAGGGCAAAACGTGGCAGAGGAGACACGAAAACACCATTAGGGGCCTACAGTAGGTACCTCTGTTAGAAACGAAGCACCAGGCTAAATGAGCTGCAACCTCCAAATTCCTTTAAGGGCAACCATGGGTATGACTCAGATCCTAGCAGGATGTGTAACCTATGTGCTAGGTATTCATCCTTCACAGGTTTGATCACGTGTAAAATTGATCTTTGTCTCCCCTGTGCATAGCCATATATTTTAGTGATGCGTGTTATGCAGAACGTGGACCTGGGCGAGTTGTGTAAGATGGTACCAAGCAAGGTACAACCTGCTTCCAGATAGAGGCGAGAGGCATTGCTGAGCACACAAGAACTTTGCCAGAATGTTGTCAGAGAGAAAGCTTTACCCCAAATCTGGAAGAAGAGCAGACAGCTTTCCTGGACTCTGCATCTATGTGTACTGTAGCTATGAGTGAAATAGTGATGCTTACTTGTTTAGGGTTGTTTTGAGTTCTTTGATTCCCTCCAAGGGTACTGCCCACAACTGTAGTATCTGCAAAAGTGCCATGAACACTCTAGAGAAGGCTGAGCAAGAGGGATCCTCAGAGGGCAGCTTCCTTCTGGGCTGCCTTACTGGGCAGAGAGAGAGGACTCTCAGGGCTCACTCCAGTTTTCTTTCTGTCCCTGGAGCTCTGGCCTGTCTCCCTGCCTCTTTCTCTGCTGCAGTTCTCTGTCCCCACCCCACACCCACACAGATGCGCAGAGGGGGGACCTGCCTTATCTTCTGCCCCCTCACCCCACGCCCACAGACACTTCTTTCTTGAAGGCCATTCCCCAGCTTAATTATTTGCAGATCTTCTTTCTCTTTGAGTCTCCCGAAGTCCAAAGACTGTTCAGATAATTAAACCTGGAGGGACCCGGAGGAGGAGACCCACCCCCTGGGCCTTTGGAACCGGAGTTGTGTGATTAGGTCATAATTGATCTTTATTGTTGCTGCTGAAGGTTATTTATCCCACTCTCAGGGGAGCCTTTGTCACCCGTTTGCCCCGCCCCCAACTTTCTGAAGCCGACCTGCTCTGGCCGGAGCTCGGCCCTCCGGCTGCTCCAGAGGGACCAGGAGGTGCTGCTGGGCTGTTTACTCATTTGCTCTCCTTGGAGGCCACAGCAGTTGTGTCCCCCACCCCCGAGTTCGCTGCATTTCTCAGGCTCCTTGTCTCCGCCACACCTTTTGTTTTCCTGGCCACTTCAGTGCCTGGGCCTCCTACCCTGCTCTACCCTCCTGAGGACCAAAGCCCAGGGTTGGAGAGAGATCTGCTACAGAATGGCTCTGCAGCAGCCTCCACTCTGAGTTCTAAGAGCTTTCCCAGGCATGCCCTGGGAAGGAAACTGGGGCGGGAGGAATGAGGTTCCCTAAAAATACACTTAGATTTCCCGGTGGAGGGCCGAGTGGGAGGGCAGAAGCCAGGACTGTGAACTACACCGGACATTCAGCTCCACTCTGTCTCCAAAGCATGGGGCTTCCCTGGAAGAGAATGGGATAGAAAAGATTCTTCTACCCACAAATAAATCTCTAAGGGCTGTCTTGGGCCATGGAGATATTATTGTTTGTGATAATAATACATTTTATAAAGTAAAACATTTTAACTGATTTCATTTTGCTCCTAAGCATGACCTCATCTGTCTGGGGCGATGGGGCAGGGCAGAGATCTGTGTCAAAAACACGGCCACTGGGGACTAGAGCAGCTGCGTGACCTGCCCAAGTCAAAACCAGACAGTGTCCTGGCTCTCCCCTCAGAGCAATTTTGCAGTTTCCTTGTGATAACATGGAGGTCTTCTCAGGAGGTCGTGATTTTACTTGCTGGGTTGAAATTTCCTGATAAGACTGCCTGAAGATGCATCGCTTCCCCTGGCAGAGGACTCAAAGGGTCCTGCTTTTGAGAAGCAGGTTTTCCTGGGCCTACCCCTGTCACCTTGCTCTAGAGAACAGAGCAGGCCCCTCAGAGTGAAGGATCAACCACACCTCCCATGACTGCACACCACAGAGTGCCAGATTCATGCCAAGAGTTTCTCACATACTTCACCCACTAACTTTGGGGAGAGGGCTCTCTGATCACTCTTATTTCTTAGATAAGACGATAGGATCAGAGAAGTCAACCTGCTCTAGGTCACATGGCTGGTAAGAGGCCAGAGCCGAGATCGAAGCCCAGGACCTGCGAGGCTTTGGAGCCAGTGCCCTGATCAGTGAAAGATGTGCTGTGTCTCGAGTAGGTATTCCCTGGATGGGAGGGGGAGCACATCTATGCTCATGTACCGCCCCATGAGAGTAGGGACATCGATGAGAGACAGCCAAGTGCAGCAGAGATGAATTCAGTGTTGGAAAGGTGAATGCAGGCAGCGCCCCTAGAGATCACCTATGGTGCCTACAAAGTACAGGTGAGAAAATGGAGGGCCACAGGCATAGAGTGATTTGCCCTGGATCGAATGGCGGAGCCAGAACTAGACCCCAGGTTCCCTGGCTTCCAGACCCACAGCTGCCCCTGGCCCCATTCCAGCTCCTTGGCAGCTTCCTCCATCAGCTTTACAAGTTCATCCCCCGCTGCCTGCCATGTCAGAGGTCTCCAGCAGAATCCGGAGCATAGTCCCTTTTCAGTCTGCAGAGAAACTTCTTGGATTAGAAACAACCCCCCAATCAAGCAAACAAACAATTCCTTGAATAACTAATGAGGTCTCTGAGCTACGCTCCTACAAGAGTGTCCTCACAGATGCCTGTGTTCAACTCTCATGGCCTCCCAACCCCATTCATTCATCCCCATGCCCACGCCCATCCCTCCATCCCCATCCCTGCTGTGTTTGAACCAGGGCAAAGACACGCCCAGGGTGGCAGCCGTCCTCAGCACACAAGGGCGCTTTGGTTTGGCTCCCAGGGCCTCAGGACTCGTGTGGTACAGAAGAGACATCTCTTCCAGCTCTGGCCCTGCAGTCCAGTCACTTCCACCTCACTGGCTACTCCCGCCCCACCGCTTCCTGGACTGGGGCCATTTTCTTTTAAAAAAATTTTTTTTTAAATTTATTTTTAGAGAGAGGGGAAGGGAGGGAGAAAGAAAGGGAGAGAAACATCAATGTGTGGTTGCCTCTCACATGCCCCCAGTCGGGGACCTGGCCCGCAACCCAGACATGTGCCCCGACTGGGAATCGAACCAAGGGCCCTTTGGTTTGAAGGCCAGCACTCCATCCACTGAGCCACACCAGTCAGAGCTGGGGCCATTTTCTTAGCTACTTGAGTGTCCAGTCTCTGGGGGTCTGTCCAGAGGGCAAATGTGCCACACCCAGGCTGGGACTGCTTGGTGAGACCTGAGTGGGCTCAGGGTAACACTGAGTGAGCCTCCACAGAACCTCCCTGGGAAACCAGCTCTAGGGAGAAAAAGAAAAAGATAGAGCCCTGATTTGTAGAGATTGCTGATTTCTGTGGTGTAAAATCTCTTACAATGGCCTATTGCAAGCTACCTAACATTCCTGAACATTGAACTCACTCTTAGGAGCTGGCATAGGCTGGGTGCAGCACACCATCGCCCCCTCCTATGCTGCCCACCCTTGGCTCCCAGGTGTTCTGATGTAGGGAAAGTTTTTAATTTTGTCTCAGTCGCTGGCAGGTGTCTGACAGTCTAGGAAAGCCGAGTTTCAGACAGTACATCTCCCCAAGTTCTCAGGTCTCAGCCACGGGGTACAGAAGCAAACAGCGCAAAGCCTTGATGTCTAAAAGGATTTTTCTTCCAAGGAGTTCAAAGCAGTTGCTATGTCTGATCTCACCTCATCCTCCCCACACCCTGGAAAAGTGGGGAGACAGCGGGAAGAATCTGGGTATCTTTTCCTGAAAGACAGGGACACTGAGGCCCAGAAAGCTTGGAAAGTTTGGTCAAGGTCACTAGCAGTTTGGTGCAGAGGCTGGAATAGGAAGCCCAGTTATGCCTCCCATTCTCAACCTCAGGCCACTTCCTCCACTTTGCCTTCTCATGACCCCCCAGCAAGAGTCAGATGGGGATGGAGAAGCATGAGATCTTTCTGCGGTTTTCCCAGACAGAACCCAGGTCTCTACTTCCCAGGTCTCCCAGTCTCAGACCACACACTCTTCGTGCCTCCAGGGGAGCTGGCCCGACAGGCTTCCCTTGGGGATGTGCCAGCTCTGTCTCCGCTCATTAGCAGGTCTGTTTCCAGGTGGATCCACCATGGGGTCATTAAAGCAATAAACAAGTTCCCGGATTGTCGGAGGGCTGGACCTGGCACCCATAGCTCCCTGTATTGTGCAGAGTTCCAGCAGGCCCACACAACCCCTGAAACAATGCCTCACTTCCTTCCAGGAAGTCACAGACCCGAGCCAGTCTCCTGGGCTCGCCCACGTGCTCTGGCCAAGCCATTGTCTCCGAGTCAGACGCATCTAGCCATTCCCATGACCAGGGTAACCGTAGCCTCTTCACCATCCAAAAGTAGGTGTACCAGGGGTTGGAGGCAAAGAGCCACAGCTCCCCAAAGGATGCCGTTGCCAAAATCTCCACAGTCCCTGGCCAGGAGGTCTGTTGCCACCACCCTCTACCACCACCACTCCCCTCCACTCCCACCTGGATTTCATGCTTCAGCCTCTCCGTGGAGCAGGAGCGCAAACAAGCCCTAACAAGCCCCTCGGCCCTCCTGGCACCCCTTGCTATGTTTGGCTAGGACTGTTCCCTATGTTCCCAAAGGGTTGTGTCTATTCCCCAGGTAGGGGCTAAGTAGTGGTCGGAAATAGGGTCCATCAATAATGTGAGCAACAAGGTCATCCAGCCCTGCATAGTCACGCACCTGGAGGGGAGGAACACCGCCAGCCCAGGGTGTTCTTTCACGAGGGATTCTGACAGGTTCCCAGTGCATCTATGCCACAGTCACTGCCCATCTGGGTTTCTTACTTTTAAACTGCTCTCTTTGGGATTTCTTCAATAGAACAATGTCTTAGGGGCAGAGAGGAGCTGGGACAGAGTGTGCTAGAATCTAAAAAGAAGACGAGACTCAGGGTGGAGGGAGAGACAAAGCAACCTGGGAGAGGCCTGTGAAACTCAGTGTGCAGGCCAGAGAACCTGGCCCCGGTGGGCCACAGGGTAGGAGGTGCTCAGTCTGAAGGCAAAGGTCCCAGAGGCTCTGTGTGCAGTCTCTTGTTCCTGCCAAAACCCAGCAAGAGCTGATGAGGCTGATAGGTTCAACCGAACACAATTTGTTAAGGCTGCTCAGCTTTGGCCCCAAGCCCTTACCTGGGGAAGCACAGACAGCTCATCCTTAAGGCCAGCTCCGGGTGGCAGAGGCTGGTGGAGAAAGGTCCCGGCTGGGCGTGGCTGGTGGGAAGACATGCTGGGAAAGAGACCCTCCTCCACAGAGAAGGAGCCCCTGCTGTGGCTTTGGGTAAAGATGTTTGAAATATTCCAAAGGGGAATGAGAAGAAGGACACTGAGACCAGCTTCAAACCACATTCTTCAATGTAGAATACAGCAATACTGCATTTTTTTAAATTAACTTTCTTGAGATAATTCACTTAAAGTAAAATACACCATTTTAAGTATACAGTTCAGTGAGCTGTGACAAATCCACAGACCTATGTAACCACCACCATGGGACAGACACAGAACGTTTCCATCGCCCCGAAGGCTCCCTCTTGGCCCTGGCAGCGAGCCTTCCCCCACCACTTGCCCAGGCAACCACAGGTCTGCTTTCCGTCACCACAGAATACGTTTGCAAATTCCAGTTTCCCATATAAACAAAGGCATAGAGTATGGGCCCTTCATGTGTCCGGCTTTAGCCAGCTGTTGCGTGTATCAGTAGTTTGTTTCTGTTCGTTGCTGAGTAGTATTCCAAGTGTGACTTTACCACAGTTTGCTTATCCATACTTGTCCATGGACACTTGAATTGTTTCTAGTTTGAATTCTTAGGAATAAAACTTCATTGTTAGTGTAAAAGTCTCCTCTTGGGTATGTATCTAGTAGGAGAATTGTTGGGTGGTATAGTTAGTGTACGTTAACTTTAGTTAGTGTACGTTAACTTTATAAAAAATTGCCAAACTATTCTCTAAAGTGGTTGTGGCATTTTGTGTGCCCGCCAGCAATACACGATCATTCCAGTTGTTCTGTATCCTTGCTCACACTTGGTATTGTACATCTTTTTTCTTTTAGCCAATCCAAGAGGAGTTAGTAAAATCTCGTTATGTTTTTAATTTGCCTTTTCTTGATAACTAATGATGTTGAAGCATCTATCAGTTGCCTCTGTGCCCAGCTCACAACCCAGGCATGTGCCCTGACCAGGAATTGAAATGACAACCTTTCAGTTCACAGGCCAGCGCTCATCCGCTGAGCCACACCAGTCAGGGCACAAGGCATTTGCTAGAGGCAAATGTTGTAAATACAGTAGTCTTTCCCAGGCTGTGACATGTGACTTCCTTTTTTGTTTTCTAAAAGTGTCCTTTGAAGAACAGCTTCTAATTTCAATGGAGTAAAATGTATTGTTTCTCCTTTGGTTCCTAGAAATCTTTTCTTTTTTTAAAAGATTTTATTTATCTATTTTTAGACAAAAGGGAAGGAAGGGAGAAAGAGAGGCAGAGAAACATCAATGTGTGGTTGCCTCTCATGCGGCCCCCGCTGGGGACCTGGCCCGCAACCCCGGCATGTGCCCTGACCAGGAATTGAACCGGCGACCCTTTGGTTCACAGCCCGCGCTCAATCCACTGAGCTACACCAGCCAGGGCTAGAAATCTTTTCTTACTCTAACAGTCGCAGAGATTTTTCTCCTGTGTTTACCCTTAGAATTTTATCATTTTAGCTCTTATGTTTATGTCTATGATTAATATTTAGTTTATTTTTAATGTATTATGAGGGTTGGGTTCAATGTTTTTTTTTTCATACAGTTGTTCTAGCATCATTTGTTGCAAAGATATCCTTTCCTCTTTAAGTTATCGTGGCATTCTTGACAAAAATCAATTGACAAAACATGTGTGGGTCTATTTCTGGACTTGTTATTCTATTTGCTGATGTATACGAGGTCTGTCCGGAAGTTATCCAGCCATATGATATGAAAAATGGAGGCATTTATTGAAGAAGATACAAGATACAAGAAACACTGTACATAGGACAGTGATGCCTCAGTCCCCTTCAAAGTAGGCACCTTGGGACCTCACACAGTTCTCCCAGTCGCCATCAGCTGTCCCATCATATTTTCCTGAATCTCATTGACAGTCTGAAATCTCTTCTCTTTCAAAGGTGATTTTAGTTTGGGGAAAACCCAGAAGTCACAGATCACCAAATTTGCGCCATAGAGGGGCTGACTCACCTGGGTGATTTGATGTTTCACCAGAAAACTCTGTGTGAGACGTGATGCATGAGCAGGCACATCGTCATGATGAAGCTGCCAATCACCAGCTGCCCATTGCTGCAGCCTTCTCAATCATCCAAACAGTTTCCACTGAGGAATGTTTAAGCTTAACACAAAATGTGATGCAGATTTGTTGCTCTATTCACTCAGGCATTTTGAATGTGACAACCACACAGTACACATGCTCACTCCACAGTGTCTACCACCCCCACTGACTGGTACAGTGAAGTCCTCATTGTTCACACATGCGTATTCCAATCCACTCTCCTTGGCTGCCAAGTTACATTGATGTCATGCAAACAGTTCTCATTACATTAACAATGGCCGGACTTTTCCCAGACTGACCTCATATGTCTGTTCTTATACCTGTGTTGCACTGACTTGATTACTACGGCTTTATAGCAGGTCTTGATGTCAAATAATTTAAATCCTACTTTGCTCTCCTTTTTCAAGATAACTTGGGATATTCGAGATCCTTTGAATTTCTACATAAATTTTAGAATAAGTTTGTCAATTTCAGCAGAAATTACTGGGTGATTGTCTTAGTCCATTTGGGTTGCTGTAACAGAATACCATCAACTTACTGTAGGCTTAAATAACAGAAATTTATTTCTCACAGTTCTGGAAGCTGGGAAGTCCAAGATCAAAGGACTAGCAGATTCAGTGTCTGACAAGAGCCCACTTCCTGGTTAATAGATGGACACTTTTTGCTGTACCCTCACATAGTAGAAGGGGCCAAGGCTCTTTCTGTGGACTTTAAAAAAAAGGCATTGTTTCCATTTGTGAGGGTTTCAACATAAGAATTTGGAGAGTACACAAACATTCAGTTTATAGCGGTGATTATGATTGAGATTGCATTGAATCTACAGATCAATTTTGGGAGAATGAACATTTTAACAATATTGACATTTCCCATCCATAAACGTGGCATGTCTCTCCATTCATTTAGATCTTCTTTAATTTTTCTCAGCAATGTTTTATAATTTTTCATATAAATGTCTTACACATCTTTCATTAAATTTATTGCTAGGTATTTCATGTTTGTTGATGCTAACGTAAAATTTTATTTTGCAATAGTTTATTACAAGTGATTTTTGTGTTTTGACTGGTATTCTGCAACCTTGCTCAATTGACTTATTTGTTCTAGCATTTTTTTTCATAAATTGCTTACAGTTTTCTGCATACATATCATTTTAGCTGTGAATAAAAAGAGTTTTATTTACTGTCCATATGCCCTGCGTTTCTGGACTATCAGATTGCTGGGGTTTTCAAACCCTTTTTATATATTGCTGGGTTTTATTTGTAAAAATTTGTTAGGGCTTTGTGTCTGTGTTCATGAGGGATATTAGACTATAGTTTTCCTTCCTATCATATCTTTGGTTGTGGCATCAGGGTAATGCTGGACTCATAAAATGAGTTGCAATGTGTTCCTTTCTCCTCTGTTTTATGAAACAATTATGTATGATTAGTATTACTTCATCCTTAAATGATTGATAGAATTTTACCCTTTTTTTCAATTTCAAGTTCAAATCTTTAATAGACAGAGGGCTATTCAAGTTTCCTATTTCTTCTTGGGCCAGTTTTTCTATTATGTGTGTTTCAAGTAATTTGTCTATTTCATGTAAACTGCCAGATATATTCTATAAAGTTGTGAATAATACTCCCTTCTTATCCTTTTAATATCCATAAGATCTGAAATGATCTCCCCTCCCTTTCACTTCTGACATTGGTGATTTGTGTCTTTCCTCTTTTATTGTTGATCAATGTAGCTACATGTTTATCAATTTTGTTGATCTGTTCAAAGAACCAGCCTTTGCTTTCATTGATTTTCTTCATTGTTGGTCTGTTTCCTAGTCCACTGATTTTCACTCTTATCTTTATTATTTTCTTCCTCACACTGCTTTTTGAAGGTCGTAGAAGGGCATGGGTTCCCACTCCCATCTCCAATTGTAAGTCACAGGAAGTCTTAATGAAAAGGGGTCTCAGACATAATCTTATCCAACTCTTTCTTTCTTTCTTTCTTTCTTTCTTTCTTTCTTTCTTTCTTTCTTTCTTTCTTTCATTTCTTTCTCTTTCAAGAAAGGGGTACTGGGCAAGAGCTGGCAGAAGCCGCTTAACGAGATGCTTCTCCCATTGCCAGTAACAACAGGTCCCTGGACACCTCTCTCCGTGTTCAAATAACTGCGAAGGAGGCCCCACAAACAGTGAGCTGGCTGAGTCAGCCTGCTCTGAAGTGCAGGCCCAGAGGAGAGCATTGGACTTCCCAAGACACACTAGCTCAGGCCTTGCCATATGCTCCTAACCTGTCCCACAGGAAGGCTGGGAACACTGGCCTCTCACCACCCTCAGGAAACGGTTGTAGAAGAGCTCCTTCCCCAGACTGGACCGTGCTGTGGGCATGTCATTCTCATCCCTATTCTGGAATAACCAAGGTCCATGCCATGGCCTTGTCTGAGAGCCCCAGGCAACTTGGTTCTGCTCAGCCCCAGCCTGGGGGCCAGAACAGAGAAGTTGCCCTGCCCAGTCTGGCCCCAGCTTGGACCTCGAGGGCAGTCACTCATGAGCCAGCCCTACAGGCTGCCCCACTCCCTGTCCAAGGCCACCAACCCCTCCCCCACCACCAATGGGAACCTTTGGGCTAAGACCTAGGCTAAGCCAGGTCTCGTCACCTTGGGCCAGTCATGGCTGACTGCCCCTGTAGTGCTGACCCTGGGTCCCCACCACCCTCCAGCCCTCACCATTGAGAGGGAAGAAGTGACTGCACTGTGGCTCATGACAGCTTGGCCCTCACATGAACATTGCAGGGCTCCACAAACTCGAGGTTGCTCGGTGTGTGCTCATGGCCACAGAGCACCTTCAGTTGTTTAGGCAACATCCTGCAGACCGAAAGGTCACAGGTTCAATTCCTGGTCAGGGCACATGCCTGGGTTTCGAGTTCAGTCCCCGGTTGGGGTGCATGCAAGAAGCAGCTGATTGATGTCTCTCTCTCACATCAATGTTTCTCTGCCTCTCTCTCTTCCTCCCTCCCTTCCCCTCTCTCTAAAATCAATAAAAGAAAAAAAAAAGAGGTAACTTCTTTTTTTCTTTTTTATAAATCCTCACCTAAGTGCTGCCTATGTTTTATTGATTTTAAAGAGAGAGGAAGGGAGAGAAAGAGAAACATCAAGTGGTTGCTTCCTGTATGCTCCCTGACCAGGGATCAAACCCACGACCTAGGTATACGCCCTGACTGGGAATTGAACTCACAACCTTCTGGTGCATGGGACGATGCTCTAACCAACTGAGCCACCTGGCCAGAGCAAACCCCTTATATTTCATAATTGAACATAAATCACCTATGAAATAGGTGACATAGGCAGAAGAAATTTTTCTCAGGCAAATTAGTTTTCCAAGGCCCACTAATTTATTCATTTATTTATTCCTTCCTTTAGTAACATACCGTCATACCTCAGTACTCATAGGCTTCAAAACTTGTCAAACCTGTACTTGTCTCATTTTGAGGAGAAAAAAATGTTTCAGCACTTGGTGCGGCTTGGGACCCTTCACACTTGCTAAAACCTGTGCAAGTCACAATGCCACCCCGAAAGAGAAAATATTTCATCCCTTGTCACTTGCTCGCCAATTCGCTTCGTACTGTCTTGAGTTTCGGAACAAGTTAACGAAGAGTGACAAGGTACCACTGTATTCTTATTCATTCGTGTAAGACATATTTGTTGAATTTACACTATGGGCCAGAGACTCTGTTCTGTTTTAAGAACAAAGATGAATAAGTCACAGTCTCTGCCTCCAAGAATCTCCCAGCTTAATGAAGGAGATAGTAAGTAATCAGATACTTACAATGCTCAGTGCCGTAAACACAGGTGCTCTCAGGATGCCATGAGCTGATGCACTGAGGAAAGCGTGACAGAGCCTCATGGTAGTGAGGAGAGGAGGCTGGAGGTAAGGGGCAGCTGGGGAAGGTATCAGAGGAGACTTTTAAATGGATTCACCAGGCAAAATGGGTTCACTCTTCTTTACTCCAGAAAGAGCTTTGTGAATCTACTAAATATTTGTTTAAATAAAGAAAACAGAAAACAATGCAAGTCTCAATAAACAGCCATCAGTTAATCAATTAGCTAATTTTGTGTCTAGCTAGGAGGTTCGGGAGAACACAGATTATGCAGATCCAGAGAATAAATATTCTTTCAGATTCCCATTTACTGATTTTTTTTTCCTTCCTTCCTTCCTTCCTTCCTTCCTTCCTTCCTAACTTCCTAACTTCCTACCTTCCTTCCTCCCTTCCTTCTTTCCTTTCTTCCCTTTTCTTTCTGGCAGATGGCATAACCCATCCATAGAAGGTAAATATATTTGAAGCTATGGAGTTGTCAATATATACATACTTACCTATTATCTCCTTACCTATTGCTGCAGAAAAATGACCCCCAAATTTTGCATATTTTTTGTCACCCCACACAGTTTGTTGAAGGTCAGGAATCCAAGACTGGCTTAGCTGAGAGTTTCTGGCTCAATGTCTTGTCGGAGGTCTTTCAAGAAATTAGTGGCCAGGGCTGCAATCTCTGAAGACTTGACCGGGAGCAGAGGGTCTGCTTCCAAGGCACTCCTGTGGCCGCAGGCAGGAGGCCTCAGTTCCTCACAGTGTGGGCCTTTTCACAGGGCTGCTGGATGCGGCAGGGGGCTTCCCTCAGAGCAAATGATCCACATGCCACTCTTTTTTTTAGGACCTGGTTTCCAAATCACACACTGTTACTGTGCTTTATTCCATCCATTAGAAGTGAGTCACTAAATCCATCTTATCCTCAGTGGGAAGAGATTACACTAGGGACAATGTGTACACCAGGGACAAGGTGTGGGGATTTTGGGGGCCATCTTGGATATTTGCTTACCACAGATGCCCTCATAGACCAACTACAATTTTATGAATCTGAAAGCTTGTGACATTGAGAATGAAATAGACAGTTCACTTTTGTGTCATTTTTACACATAGAATTGTAAAGAAAAGGGTGTAGTTCTTAGAAATAAAATTATTTTATAGAATACAGTCTTCTTTATAAATATTATACTGTTACATCCTAAAGTACAAAGTTTTCACTGAGAATCAAATCCAGCCCCATGCTGGGAGAAATACCTTAGATGTTAGGAGGCAGCTTCAAGGAATCCTCTGGAAGGATGTAACAATTATCCTTTGACAGTTAAGAATTATGCAGGGTTATGATTCAATTTATTTAATTTGGAGACTGAGGATACAGGAATAAACAGGACATCAGGGAGTGGGGGTGGACTGAATGTTTACATCCCCCCAAAATCCCTACGTTGGAGCCCTAACTCCCAATTTGATGGTATTTGGAAGTGGGACCTTTGGGAGATAATTAGGTTTGGATGAGATTACAAAAGTGGGGTTCAATGATGGAATTAGTGCCCTTACACAGATGAGAGCTGTCTCTCTTCACCATGTGAAGATACAGGGAGAAGGTGGCCATCTACCAGCCAGAAAGAGACCTCTGATGAGGAAACAAGTTGGTTGGTACCTTGATCTTGGACTTCTGGCCTCCAGAACTATGAGAAATAAATTTTTGTTGTTTAAGCCACCCTGTCTATGGTATCTTGTTATAACAGCTCAAGCAAACTACTGTCTCCTGATTGAGTAGAAGCAAGGCTAAATTCACAGCATTAGGATTTTACAGTGTTTTCAGCGGTGGAGAAATCTTCAGGGTTTCACGTCAGCTTCTGTCTGTAGAGGGGCAGGGCTGATGGAAGGGAGCTCCAACAACTGAAGAAGTTACTGAAAATGTGACAGGGCACGGAAGCAAGCATTTTAAGGGCCAACTTGGAGTTCTAAATCAATAGTGGAAAATTTGGAGAAGAATCACATTTTTGGTGAAAGGGTGGGGTCAGTATGGTCATTGGTATAGATTCCAATGATGAAAGATTTGTTTTTAACTGAAATAGGCTCTTCAGCTTACGTAAATAGTTTGTCATAAAAAAGATATCTAAAGTTGGAACAAGTGCTAAGACCAAGATTACTTTTCCAAGACCCGAGAGAACAGGACACAGTGAGGAGGCTGATACAGACTCAAAGGTCCAGCCTGTGCGTCCTGGTGACAACGATGGACTCTCTTTCTTGCCTACAGGAGTAGTAACCCAGTGAGGATATATACAATTCTTCTCTGCAGTTCCTTGGAAAGATGAGATTCCAGGTTCACCTCAAAATAAGAGAACGTTTTAAGGGAGACCTACATGCTAGAGAGAACTGATTCAGCTGCTGTAACACAGGCCAATGTCATAAGGGCTTATAGAAGATAGCGGTTCATTAGTCTCTCCTATAATTGTCCAAAAATAAGGAGGACAGAGCTTTATAGGGGCTCCATAGTATCAGAGACCCAGCCTCCTTTTTCAATGCCCTTCTTTCATCTCATGGCCTGAGATAGCTGCTATGTCTCCAACCACCATACTCACATTCTAGCCAGCAGAAGGGAGAAAGACAGAACAGGAAAAATACACCCTTACTTGTTAAGGACGTGACCAGGAAGTTGCATGTATCAATTACTCTGTGCAGGTCCTACAGGATGGAACCAAGAAGCTGTCTGTAGCACTTCTGCTTAGGTCCTATAGGGCAAAACCTAGGCAGATGGCCGTACTCAGCTGCCAGGGAAGCTGGGAAAAGCTGTCGTTCGATTGGCTGTCATTTTCTCAGCTAAACTTTGTATTATTCTAGAACGGAAAAACAGATATCGGGGACAACTAGCAGCTTCTGACATTAATAACCTCCTGTAATCTCGCCTGAAAGGAAGGCTAAGCAGATCAGTCATAGTCAGGTAAATATTCTTCCATTAGATTATAACTTTATGACAGCAAATCCCTAGCTCTTTTTGCTCTTCCCTTTATTGTCATTGCCTAGCACAATTCATGGCACAGAGTAGGTTCTCAATACATGTTTATCAGGCTGGATTTAAGAATTCCAGAAGACCCCCCGTGTGCTTCTTCCCAAGGATTTTTGTTGCAAGGATCAATATCACTCAGTTTCCTATGAAATCAAACCTGAGAAGGCATGCTGAGAGTTCTTCCTACCACCACGCCCACCCTGACAGGCGGTGTGGTTCCTTTATAGCCTTGGTCTCCCGTCCAGTGACGGTGCGTCTTAGATTAGCAGTGCACTGAGAGCAGTGTGACGGCCCATGATGCAAAACGCCAGGCTCTTCTGGCCATTCTAGTACGTTATCATTACAAGCAAACCTGCTATCTTCCGAAGAGAATTTTATCCCAAGGTATTCCACATTGCACAGATTAATTCTTTAGCTAGGAGAGGCCAGCTTTGGAGGAATGGGGCATCTATTGGGAGGTGCTGAAGGGCCACCTCCAGCAGGCAGAGACTCTGGCCTTCTCCGCTTAGGCCTGGGTTAGCTCTCCCCTGAGGGCTGTGTTTCCAGCCTCCGCATTTAATAAGCTGAGAGAATCGAAAACAGTAAAATGTGGAAGATAATACAAGTCAATAAAAAGATAAAGTAAATAAACTAAGAAGAAATAAAAAAATGGTGAGAGAGTAAAAAAAAAAAAAAAAAAAAAAAAAAAAAAAAAAAAAAAAAAAAAAAAAAAAAAAAAAAAAAAAAAAAAAAAAAAAAAAGAGGCAGCAGGCAAGTGATAATATGACCTAAAAATAAACCAAATAAACTTAAAAGAAATGAAAAGATAGAACAAAGACACAATAAGGAAAAGGTTAGAAATAAAAGATGGAGAATAAAAAGATAACAATAACAATAAATCTAGAAGATAAGATGTGATAAAATAAAATAGTATAAAGTAACGAGAAGAAAGACAAAGCAGAGATTAAAAATGACTGAGATAAGTAAATTCATTAAACCCAGAAAAATAAAAGACTAAAAGGGATTAAAACAATAAAATATGTTACAACAAAACCAAAAGAAATAAAAAATTTAAAAGACCAGGCTATGGGGAAAGAAAGTAATGGTTAATTTTGTTTGAAAATTAAAATAAAGCTGCAGTGAAAGCACAGAAGCTACCCCTCATGCAGACGCGTTCCTGTGGCCAAGGCAGCCTCAAGGCCATGCAGACCTCCCAGCCTCTAAGCACCCATGTTGGTTTGCTAGGGCCTCCCTAACAAAGTATCACAGACCGGGGGCTTAAACAGCAGAGATGTATTGTCTCACAGTTCTGGAGATTAGACGTTCACGATCAAGGTGTGGGCAGGGTTGGTTCCCCTGAGCACCCTGAGGGAAGGATCTGTCCCAGGGCTCTCTCCTAGATGTGGAGAAGGATGGCTATTTCCTCCCTATGTGTTCTCTCTGTGTGCAAATTTCCTCTTCTTCTTTTCTTATTTATTTATTTGGAGGGAAAAACAGAGGGGGAGAAATATCAATGTGCGGTTGCCTCTTGCGTGCCCCCAACTGGGGACCTTGCCTACAACCCTGGCATGTGCCCTGACTGGGAATTGAACCCACAATCCTTTGTTTTGCAAGCTGGCACTCAATCCTCTGAGCAACACCAGCCAGGGCCAAATTTCCTCTTCTTATAAGGACACCAGTAACATGGGATTAGGACACACCCAAATGATACCACTTTAACTTCGTTATCTCGTAAAGACCCGATCTCCAGATATAGTCAGATTTTGAGGCTCTAGGGATTAGGACACATGAGTTTGGGGAGGATTGTGGATACATTTCAGCCTTAACAGTATCCCTGCTAGGAGTCCCTAGGAAGAGACCCTCCAGACAGAGAGATGAAGGCAGAGAGCAGGACCTTTGACCTCTTACTTGCTTTTGGACCTCTACTGGAACTGACATTTTTTTCTCTTGATTTCAGTTTCTGATTAATATTCTTCATTTCACTTGGACCCACAGGGCAGGAATGCTAAGCCTTAGAAAGATAGGTTCTGGAATCCCTAACCTTTTCCTCTCATGAGGTTACGGTTGCTGGGAACGAGAAATGTCCCTGCAGCCAGTGTTCTATGGCTAATGGAGATGCTCACTCATGGGACTGGGCTAGTGGACTTGGCTTCTCCGGCCAAAAACCTTCTGGTTCAGCTAAAAACACTTGTGAGATCAAAGGTGCTCTCTAACTCCCCCCACACTGACAGCATGATTTTGGAGTTTAGTATACATTTCATTTTCTTCTGCCTTTTCCAAACAGGGAAGCCTGGGAGAGAGCTGGGTACCAGAATGCCTCACTCCTGGGAATGAATTTTCTGTGCTTGGTTTCTCTCTTGCTCCGAAGGTGGGACTTAGAACTGTGTGCAGTGGAGCAAAGCCTAAGAGATCCTCCCACCCTCATCCTGGAGAAGGAAGCACAGAACCATAGAAGAAGCAAGGCAGAGATCACCTGGCTCAATCTCCTCGTTAATAGTTGAGGAAATGAAAATCTAGGAAAGAAAGACCTCCCCAAAAAGGAAATGTTCCCGTTCTCCACCCTACCCACCTCTGTCACACACACACAGCAGGCAGGCAGAGTCCAGGCCCCAGGCTGCTTTCTGACAGGGCAGGCTTGGTGTCACTCAGGCTGTGCAGGTGCACAAGGCCCTGTGCTCAGAAGAGCCCTAGGCTCGATTTAGTGTTCTGCTATCGCCATCTTGAATTTTTAGAACATTTTGGAACATGGGGCAACCTATGTCATTTTGCAGTGGGCCCTGCAACTTGTGGTGGCCACCTGACCCTCCGACTCCACTTCCCACTCTGTTGTGACGAGGAAGGCAGCACAGCCAACCAAGCTCCTTTGAGCAGAAGCTGTCCAGAGCAGAGGTTCTGGGTGCAGTTGCAACACAAAATAAGCCCTTCAGAACAGGAGGAGACAGGGAGGATGTCTTTGATTCAGGCCCCAAGTCCTTCTCTCTAACCTTGATTCCCCGGTGGGTGGGTTTTTGGCTAGGACATGAACCTTGATCACCCACCTAGAATCTTCAGCTTGCAGACTTGGCCAGTCTCAGCCCTGTTCCCTTCAAGATCCCCTCAGTCTGTCTCCCCGGGGAGCAGGAGAGGGAAGGGATGAAAGGAAAGTGAAAGTATCAGCCTCTCTGGATGGCCTCTTCCCTCCTCCTCCTCCTCTTTGTCCTCCTCCCTTCTTTCTCCCCCCTCGTTGCCATGGAGACCAGAACAAAGCCTCTCTTTCCCCTCTTTTCTGGATTGTTAATTGTCCTTTCTCCATGGTGCCTTTGTTAATTGTTGCCAGTCCCTCCCAGGATGAGGATCTAGGCCTCCTCAAGACCGGAAAGAGGGTTAAAAACCAGTTAGGTGGTGGGGGTGGGGCACCATGGCCAGGTGGTGGGGGTGGAGGTGAAGAGGACGAAGGAGGCAACATCAGCGTTTTTTAAATTGCCCAGGCTCCTGAGAAGGGAACTTCACCTCTTCCCTTCCTACCTCAATCAGCTGCCTTTTCAGGTAGGGCCCAGTGCCCTCCCTGCACCGCCCTCCCACGGGAAGGGACAGAGAGAAGAAGAACAACCGTTGTGTATATGCACATCTGTGCATGTGTGTCTTTGACTGCACCCATTCTAAGCTGATCAGTAAGAAATGCAACCTGATCTTTACCCCCAGCGTTTGGGACTACCAATTACATTTACAGAGAGAATTTGGGCTGCCGTGGAGGTGCAAGTGATTGTTCCACCCCCCACCCCCCACCTCCCGCTGCGCCTGCTCTATCCTCCATGGTAGCTGAACATGTAAAGAATGGAGTGGAGGTTTTGGAAGTGTGTGTGTGTGTGTGTATGAAGAACTCAAGTCACCAGCAGTAGCTGAGCACATGCACTGAATGGGTCCCTGTGTATGTGGGCATCTGCAAGTGTGCGAGTGTATTGGAGGGTGGTGGTATGGGTTGAGTTCTCTGTTCTTGGGTGAAAGTCCTCAGTTTGGGGACAGGAGGCAAACTGCCACATAAGGAGCAGAGAGCTGTTTCTACTTCTAGAGTCTAGGCTAAAATCTAGACTGTTGAATAACACTCAAGTGCTAGTTTATATGGTTCAGATTCTAAGGACCATAAACCCCTGTAGGAAGCGAAGATGGCACAGCAGAAGAAGCATTGGTTTGAGGGTCAGAAAACTTGGTTCAAACGTCAGGCACTTGCCCTTCCACTATGAGGTACTGAACAGTTTCCTTCTGCCTCTGAGCGTCATTTCCTTCATCTGTGAGATGGAACTGTCCCCACCTTCACAGAGCTGTCAAGAGACTAAAGGAGATTTTGTGTGTAAAGTGCTGGCCTTGGGAGAGATGCCTCCTCTTTTCTGTGCACAGGGTGGAGCCGGAGATGTTTCTGGAAGGCTGATTCCTTCCAGATCTGACACTTTGATAGGCAAATGAAGCGTTCTGTGACTCAACCTGTGATCTTGATTATCTCCCATATTGGAGTGTGACTCTGAAAGACTCAAGTAGAACTAAGCAGAAGCCCCCCAAGCACGGCCTGAACGGAGTGCCTGACCCTGAAAAATGGCTGTGGGGATCACCATGCTGTGATACCAACCTGAACTGAGAGCACTTCTGACTCCCATGCCTGGCTACACATTTCTAGAAAAGGACTTCCTCAGTCAGTAGTATGAAGAGTTGGTATGCAGACAAACTCCACTAGGCTGGGCCTACCCTGACCTGACCCGACCTATGACCTATGAGCAGCCCCCTCTCTGTGTCACAGAGAAAATGGCCCTTGGTTAGGTCAGGGTGGTCAGGAATTGGGGGGGAGCAGGCAGGGCTTCGGGCAAAGCAGTGAGACTGGGAGTTCAGTGTGGCTCCGTCCTTCTCCCAGCTCCTCGGCTCATTGTCTGGCAGCTTTCCCTCCCTCACCCTGCTCCTGGCACACTGAGGAAAGCAATTCACTGAAGAGAATTTGCATTTTACACCTTGTCTCTAACTTGGGGCTCAAAGGGAAACCCAGCACCCTGGGCACCGCAGCTCCACCAGTGCTCAGGATCAGGCTCGACAGCCACAGAAAGGGAATTGGAGACTCACTGAAGCCAATCAAAGCCATTCCTTCAGCAAATATTTTTTTAAGCATCTACAGCAGGTCCTCAAATAACATCATTTGGTTATAAGGTTGATGAGATGCCCTAGGAATTTAATTCTTCTTCTTTTTTAAAGATTTTAATTATTTATTTATTTTTAGACAGAAAGGAAGGAAGGGAGAAAGAGAGGGAGAGAAACAGCAATGTGTGGTTGCCTCTCACGTGGCCCCCACTGGGGACCTGGCCTGCAGCCCAGACATGTGCCCTGACTGGGAATTGAACTGGCGACCCTTTGGTTCACAGCCCGCGCTCAATCCACTGAGCTACACCAGCCAGGGCTTAATTCTTGTTTATATTAATTAGCCTATAGTAAAATTGGTTTCTACACCCAACTTTTCTTAAAGTTCAAGAATATTGACATGATTAAATGAGAAGTGACTAAAGTCTGGGCTGTGGAACAAACCCTACAAACTAAAGGGGAAATAGAAAAAGCACAAGAAAACGGAAAACATAAAATTAAGCACCAGCTGTGTGCCAAGTGCTATGAAGGAAGCAGGGGCTGGGGAGGATGAACGGGTAGAGGATGATTTCAGACGGGGAGGGGGGCAGATGGAGGCACTGCTGTGTTGGGACCACAGGGTGGATAGGAGCCCTCGCTGGGAAGAGCGGGGTTTGGGGCGAGCTTTCTCCGTGAAGTATTTATAGGGTTTGAACTCTAGTTGAAGGCAGATCTTTCAGTGTGGAAGATCTGATTGGGACTGGGCTAAGTTTGGGAGATAACAGTTTAGGATTGGAGGACACAGCCAGGGAGGGTCTTGAAAAATAAACAATAAGCTAGTGGTTTGCCAGGTTAAGCAAACAATTCTCCCAAGGAGGAGGTTGTTCGAGCAGTGTATTCTGCAGAGAAATTGATTTTCAGGAAGTTTCTGAAGCAAATAATGAAGTTATTTACTGGTTTACAGTCTTATCTTCCTGGACAAGAAATTTCTGGAACAAATATTAAAGTCATGTTGATGTAAACAGTCTTGGTTAAAGTACATGGCTGCAGGTGCCTCAGTTCTGAGCAGCCGTGAGGCTGTGGCAGTCCAACTGAGGGATAACGATGGCCTGGGCCGTGGCGGGGGCAGCGAAGACAAGGAGAGGACGGGGCGGTATATATTTTTGGAGATAGATCAACAGCCTTAATTTGATTAGATGGGAAAGGAGGAATCAAGGACGACTTTTAGGTTTTACGCCTCAGACACTGGGTAGCTGGTGGGACTACTTCCTGAGGTGGGGCAGTGCATTAGCAGGCTCGGGAGTGGTGGCTAAAGGTTCAGTTTTGAATATGTGAAGTTAAGGGTGTCTGTGAGATCCTTGGGTAGAAATGTCAAATGTGTGGTTGGGTACATGAGTCTGAAGTGCATTAAACAGATTTAATGCAGTTGGAGATTTAAATAAAAAATTGGGAGAATCATCAGCACATAGTTGTTATTTGAAACTATGGAAATGGATAAAATTTCACCTAGGGAAAGAACGGAAATGTGGTGCAGGAGAGAACCCACATGAAACACCCACTGGACAGAAGGGTGGAGAAAGGAATAAAAATAAGGGAGGCAAGGAAGGGCAACCAGTGAGATCAGAAGAAATTCAGAATGTGAAGTCATAGGGTGAATGTTTCAAGGAGAATGTGGTTGGCTGGGTTAAATGGTGTAATGGTGTTCTTGGGAAATGGTGTGATAGTACAGAAAGACCTAGAATCTTCAGAGTCAGAGAACTTTCTCCCATCACTTACTAGTTATGACCCTGAGCTTCATTTTCCTCATCTCTAAAATGGGGATAATGATACCAACCTCACAGAATTAGTCTAAGGTACAAGTAGATTCTATATGTGAAAGTAGTACCATGCATAAAACACAGTAGGCAGATACTTAAAAATATCTCAGTTTAGCCCTGGCTGGTAGCTCGCTTGATTGGAGCGTCATCCCTTATACCAAAAATGCTGCAAGTTGGATTCCATGTCAGAGCACGTACATAGGTTGCAGGTTCGATCCCAGTTGGGGGGTGCATACAGGAGGCAGCAAATAGATGTTTCTCTCTCACATCAGCATCTCCTCCACCCCCACCTCTCTAAAATCAATGAACATATCCTGGGGTGAGGATTTTTTTAAAAATCTCAATTTAGTGGCAACGATTGGGAAGAGTAGAAGCCTATGAAGTGAAAAACAGTGGTTTGGGGGGCTATTGGAGAGAGGTCAGCCCACCTCCCACCCCTCTGTTCTTCCTCTCTCAGTCTGCTGTGGCTAAGGACAGCTACAGGTAGGGTCCCATAGTGAAGCTGTCCACTGAAGCTTGAGAGCCAGAGAAAACACCCAGGTATATGGCAAACAGAGGCATGTTGGCTGGTGGCATCAGGGTAACTGTCATGGTTTCTTTTTTCTTTCCTACTTTTATATTTTATTGAATTCATTGGGGTGACACTGGTTAACAAAAATTATACAGGCTTCAGGTGCACAATTCTGTAACGCATCATCTGTGCACTGTACTGTGTGGTCACCACCCCAAGTCAAGTCCCTGTCCGTCACCATTTATCCCCGTATACTCTCCTCCACCAACTCCCTGTCTCTCCACACCCCGCCACCAGCCACAATCAGCATGCTGTTGTCTGTGTCCATGAGTTCTTTTTCCTTTTCTGCTCAATCCCTCTGCCTGCTCCCCATCATGGGTTCTGAAAGGGCTTCATCTACAGTTATCCAAAAGCCAGACTGTGAAGTGTTAATATTGATTTCTCTCACCTTTTTGCCCCAACCTGTTTCCTCCTTTCCATCTTCCCCACCCCTAGCTTAGCTCAGGTCTGCATCAGTTTATTGCCATTGTCTGGTCACTGGCCTTCCTGCCTCCAGCTAGAATGTTCTCAGCAGAAGCCCTGTTTGGATCTCTCACTGACTTCCCATTCCCTTCAATCAACCAACTGAACAAGTACCTGCTCTTTGCCAACCTCTGCCCTCATGGAGTTTACAGTCCAGTGGATAGACAAATGAGCTGTTTTCATGTCTACATCTAGGGGCTTTTGGAGCCCTGACTCAGACAGGGTACCTGAACCAGATGGCCTGTCAAGAAAAGCTCCAGGAAGAGTTGATACCTATGCCGAGAACTAAAAAGGAATAGAAAGAAGTAGCCGAGGAAGTCTCTGGGGAATGATGAAATCCCATACCCTTAAAAGGTCTAGCCCTGACCGGTGTGGGTCAGTTGGTTGGGCCTCTTGTTGCAGAGTAAAGGGTCACCAGTTCCATTCCCAGTCAGGGCACGTGCCTGGATTGCATGTTCTGGGTGCATACAAGAGGCACCCAGATTGCTGTTTCTCTCTCACATGGATGTTTCTCTCTCTCTCTTCCTCCCTCCCTTCCCCTCTCTCTAAAAATAAATAAATAAAATATTTTCTTTATATTCTTATTGTATTTCTTCCATTACCATTTATCCCCCTTATACCTTCTCCCACCTCCACCCACTCCTGATAAATACAATCTTAAAAAAAAGGTCTCTGTACCCAACTGCCATCACCTGCTGAGAGCCTGGTCCCCTAAATCGTGGGCATATTATTTGCCGTTCCACGATTGCCACTCTTTTAACCTCCTCTACTCCTACAGGTCCTTCCAAGACCCACTTCACCTGGCACCTTCCCGCAAAGACAACACCCTAGTGCCTTTGGTGGGCCCCATGCCCCTTGTACTTGCTTAATCTGAGCACTCTTTAAAAAAAAGTCCTGGCCTGAGGATACAGTTATTGATTTTAGAGAGAGGGCAAGGGAGAGAGAAAAGGAAACATCAATTCGTTGCCTCCCTTGGAGCTCCCACTGGGGACTGAACCCCCAACCCAGGTATGTGCCCTGAACGGGAATTGAACCTGTGAACTTTTGGTGCACTGGAGAAGGATGCCCCAACTAAATGACCTCAGCGCTCTTGCACTTCACTGTAATTATATGCTCACTAATCTGTCTCCTTCACAACGTGGGAATCTGGAAAGGCCAGGGCACCCCCCCCTATGTACAACAGAGGAGGGGGAAAAAAGAACTTGTTTGCCAGTGAAAAAATGGCAGGATTAGGGGCTGGTCTGAAACATCAGGAAGCTGTCTAGCTGCAGGTGGGATCAGGTTCCTAACAGAGATTTTGAAATGAGGGTTTTAAAAACCCTAAATCGAGCTTATCTGTTTGAAGGGGTTAGGAGGCTGGGAGTCGGATGGACAACTTCTTGAGTCTTGCCCTAAGGAGCCGAGTCTCTGTAGAGACCCTTATTCCTGGGCAGTATCCACGTCTTTATTCTCTCCACCCCCATCCACCCCGGCCGCTCAGGAGCCTTAGCTCTCCCCTTTCCACCAGAGGTTTCCAGCTGTTGATGCCAGGATGGACCTGGCTGCAGGGAGGAGGAGGGAACTCTCTGTCCCTCCCTCCTCCTCCATCTCCCCACCCTTCCTCCCTCCTCCTCCCCCTGCCCGCTCTGTCTCCCTCCCTCTTTTCTCCTCTGAGGCTGTAGAGTCGCCTCGCAGCCGCGAGCCGTGAGCGCCCGGCTCCCAGTCCCGGCTTGGAACTGAAGTGTGTGAGTGCCGGGTCCTGGCATCCGCCCCGGAGCGGCGGCCGGGTCTGAGGCCGGGCGCAGCGGTCAGCCGCGGAGGCCCGGATCCGGACCGAGCTGGGGCGCGGAGCCGGAGCCCGGGAGCCGGAGAGCCGGTCGGAGGGCCGGCGCCGCGTCCGTACGAGTCCAGGGCAGGACCGCGGAAGGCAGGGAGACCGCCGCCGCAGAGGGCAGAGGGCAGAGGGCAGAGGGCGGAGAGCGGCCTGGCTGGCGGAGGGCTCCGCCCGGGACGGCTGCCGGTTGCCGGGCGCGCACCCGGTCGGCCCGGAGTCCGGAGCGAGTCCCTGGCCGGCGGCGGGGGGCGTGCCCCTCCCCGCCCAGCTCCCGATAGCTGCGTGGCGGGGCATGTGAGCGGGAAGCCGGGGCCGCCAGCGCGAGGCCGGCCGGAGGAGCAGCAGGATCGTGGAGCCGCGAGCCCAGAGCCCAGCGCTCGGCTGAGTAGTAAGTGCTCTCCTTCGCGTCCCCTCCCCGCCCTCGGAAGTTTGACACTCGCGCCCCCACGGTTCCGGGCACACGCCAGCTCTCATCTCTGCTAGTTTCCATCCTTTGCAAAGTTTTCCGAGGAAGGACGGACCCCCACCTGACCCCAGTAACGCTGGCCGGTTAGGACTCCTCGGGGGTAGAGGCAGGGTCCTTGTGGAGAGGGAGTCGACTGGGGGGGCCGTGGGTGGCTGCGGGTGTCCGTGCCTGTGCTCCCGGCGCGGGCCGAGCTGACGGGTTCCCCACGCCCGCTCCCGGCCGGGCGGCACCAGGTCTTTCACATTCTCCCAGTTCAAGGATTTCCCAGCGGGAAGCCGAAGCAACCTGTGCGCTCCCCGAGTGGTACTCGGGGGCCGGCCCCGAGAATAAGATCTCCCCCCGCCCCGCCTTCGTGTGTGGGGTGCGGGGCTCCAGCCAAAGCCACCCTTACTAGCCCCTCCAGGTCGGTTCCCCTACCGACCAGCCGGGCTCTGCATCCTGTTTGTTTTCTGCTCCGGCTGCTCCCGTCTCACCCCCTCCCACCTCCCACCTAGTCTTCTAACGACCCCCACCTCCCGCCTGGGATGGCGGAGGTGAACCTTTACATCCAGATTTCGCCGAAAGAGCAAATCGTGCCTGGGGGTAGAGAGGTGGGGGGCGGGGGCAAGTCGCTCTGTTCCCAGCGGTTCGCCATTGTTTTCCCACACCGCGCGTTCCATACGTAAACACACACACAGTGCTTCTCACAGACACACTCACACTCATTCACTCACTCACTCGCTTCACACACACACGCACGCACACACCACTTAAGAGTCCGGAGACGCGCGGGGATTGCCCGCGGGGTCTCCAGCTGCAAGACCCAGCCGGGATTACTTCACTGGATCTGGGGGTTGGGGGTTGGCAGGGATGTAGGGGGGGCCGGAGAGTCCCGGGCGGGGCCGCGAGCTGTCCTTGGGCGGGAAGTGAATTTTGAACTTCAGTCCTGGACCTTTCCCGGAGGACCCCAGCGCACGAGCGGCGACTCCCGCCCTGGAGGGTGGACGGCAGCTGCAAGGACTCCAGCGGCGCTCTTGGCAGCCTCCTCCGCCACAGGGGCTAGGGGGAAGCAGGGGAGTTTTCCTGGGAAGTTTGCTTTGACTCTGTGGGAATTTCCGGGCAGGGCGCCTCGGTGCTGGTCAAGGGGTCTGGCGAAAGACAGCCAGAAAAGATGCTGCCGCTCTGGGAGGGGTTTTCCAGGGACCCTGGCTTCCACCGGGCGCCCTCAGGAAGTGGCGCTCCAGATGCTGGGATTCAATACATCTTAGTCCTAATTTCCCATCAACGGGAGCTCTGGCGAGTGCTTTAACTTGTCTACATTTTCCCTTACGCAAAATGGGCAGAGTTATGCACACGTCTTTGAAACTGGTACCTAATAATTAGCTAAGTGTTAGTGGTTGGGAATACAGGAACTCCAGGAGGGTAGGGACCCCTCTAACAGGACCACTGAAAGCCAAGTGTAGCTTGGTCGATAAGAGCGTGGTCCGCGGAGTTCGATCCTAGATATTGCCACTGGCAATATTATCTTGAGTAATTTAACCGTACCGTTCTGTGCCTCAGTTTGCACATCTTTAAAATGGGTTTAATGTGAACAGTACCTACCTCATAGGGTTGTATTGAAGATTAAAGTCTTAGTATAGTGAAGCTCACAGAGCAGTGCCGGGCATATGGCTTCGTGAATTTCTGAAGAAAGGAGCACAGGTATCTAGGCCCCCAGGGAAGAGTCAGGTGGTAGGCCGGGCTGTTCTGGAGAAGGCAGCGCTGTGTTGCCTGTTGCTGGGGCTCACTTGGGAACCTGGAATGTCCCAGCCGCCTGGGTAGAATGGATGTGGGATTTTGGGTGTATGATGGGCCACAGTCTCACCTCCAACTTTCCACTTTCATGTAGAGTATTTTCTAGGAATTTGGGTTTATCACAGCTCCTTATCTGATTCTGGACTCTGAACTGGGTGACGTGGGGGGAGGGGTGGGGGGAAGAACAGGCTGCTGCTGGCCATCCACACTGTCTCATACAATGGGCCCCTCTCCTTCCTCTGACTGAGCCTCTAACTTCCACCCCAGGCATGAGGGAGGATGGCCAGGAAGTTGGTTCTTGGTGCTTGGAGATCCTGCAAGTGTGCATTTAGTGATGAGAACCAGCCGGTGCAGTCACCTGCATTCATTCCTTTAACAGACATTTTGGAACACCTATATGTGCCAGCGGGGCCTCAGGGGTGAACAGACAGGTAGGTAGTATGCCTGCCTTCAGGGATATTTCTTTCTAGTTGGAGGCAACAGGCAATGAGTAACTTGAAATAAGTAACCAGGACAATATTAGAACCTTTGTGATAAGAAAGAAATACATGAAATATATGAAAGAAACATGACATGATAGAGAACATATGTGTGGAGAGTGGGCAGGGGTGGCCCTAGATTGAGAGGCCAGTGAAAGCCGCCCTGGGGAGAGCAGACTCGGTGAGGCCTAAAGGATGAAAAGTAGTCAGTGGCACAAAACTCTGAAGAAAGTCCAGCAAGTGAAAAAGTCGCCGAGGCGGTCCTGGCTGGGTAGCTCCCTTGATTAGAGTGTTGTCCCAATACCACAAAGTTGTTAGTTCGATCCCCCGTCAGGGTGAATACCAATGAATACAAAAATTAGTGGAAAGACAAATTGATGTTTCTCTCTCCTCTCCTTCCTCTCTTTTTCTGAAATAAATTTAAAAAAATTAAAAAGAAAACTTGCGAGGCCAGAACCGGGTCTGCAACAGCAGCGTGGCTGGAGGGGGAGACAGGAGAAATCAGAGAAGGGCAGGGCTGGTCACGGGGGCCTGCAGGACGGACCGGTTAGGAGCCCAGACTTGATGGCCAGGGCAGTGAGAAGCCATTGGAGAGTTTTAAGCAGGGGTGTGACGCGATCTGATGTATGGTTTTAATAGATTATTTGGTGCTCACGATGTGGCAATCAGAGTTGCCCCAGGGGAGGGAGATGGTGCCTGAGGGGTGGGGTGGAGGCGAGGTGGCGTTTCTGCCGCAGGCTCCTGTGTCCTTTCTGGCTCCGGTGCCGTGTGCACACACCAGCCCCCTGTACCAAACCCCCAAGCCTCAAAGCGAAGGCGCAGTTAAAAAAGAATACCTTATAACCTGGAAACTGTATGATGAAAAATGAAACTATATAGTATACTTTCAGTTTTGCAGAGATAATTCTGTGTATACACACACCTCATGCACATGTAGAAAAAAAACTAGAAGGCTGCCTTTCTACAGAGGTAAATTTTAGATACTGGACATAATGGTGATTTTTACTTCCTTTTGTGTCTTCTGTTGAGTTTTCCAATCTTATACAGTGCTCCTGAACTGCTTTTATAAGTGGGGAAAAATGTAAAAAAAAAGAGATTGCTTCAACTGCCAAGGAGAGGGTGGCTGGAAGGTGAGCAAGGACGGAAGCAGAGACGCCTGCTGGGAAGGAGCCTGCCTCTGAAGTGAGATGATGTCTTGGACTTGGGTGGGCCAGCAGGAGCTCGTTTCGGAGGTAGAGCCAACAGGTCTCGCTAATACACCGTTGCCTGACATTACACTCTGCTCTTGCCCAGAGAGGGCATTCATCCCCACTCAGATTTTGTAATCAGGAGTGTGGGAATAGTGATGGTGAAGGACCATTTCCGATGCTGCCTTGGTTTTAGAAGGGTCTCAGGTGTCGGCTACATCCTTAGCCCCATCGTAACTCCTGGTAGGGTGTGGGGGCTAAGGGCCCCTCCTGAATATTTCACTACTTTGATAATTAGAAGATTTAGGGCAACGGTTGTGTAAAGTGAGAAGGATTTAGAGTTGGATGGGGCATATGCAGTACAGAACATCTCTGAGCTTCCGTTTTCCCGTCGGTGAAATGGGACAATACCTACGGAAGCCCTGTCTTTCAGAACTGAGAGGCTCATGTGGGCTCCCGGCTCACGGCTGCAGTAGGCCTCCATGAGTGGTGAGGGTCTGGGATTTGCTGTTGCCAGACAAGTGTGTTTGGGCTACACTTGACTCTATAATGGTTTTGTCCTCTCGGGGGTGCTTTGAAATTGGCCCTTTTGGGGCAGCTCCCAGAGGAGGCCTTTGGAAGCCGAAGGTGAATTCAAACGCAGCTGTGCCCGTGCACCCCTCCCCCAGCCACACTCAGGGGTGAAGCTGAATGTTTGCAAAGGACTGTGCTGGGAAGGCCTGGCCATGCCCACAGTAAATCGTGCTTTGAATGGGAATTATTTTTGTGCTCACTGTTTGCTTAAGAGGGCTCACTCCTGCAGGAACTAGCTGTGATCCTTACCTTTTGCTGGTTTTCTTCCTGGAACCGGGATGGGTTAGCCAGGTAGGCCAGGTAGACCGTCACAGTGCCTGTTACTAGGTAGGGAACCAGGACCTGCGAAGACCACTTTTATGGGTCCTGCATTCTCTCTGTTCCAAACAGGAAGACATGCCCTGGGTGGGAGTCTGCCAGGGCAACCCCATTTTGACTGGTTTTCCTTCTAGCCCCAAGGGAAGAAAGACCTAACTGGGAGATTCGTAAAGGCTGGCTCGGCAGGGCTGTCCTCAGACTCCGCCAGCTCCTCCGGTCAGGGGCCACGCGGTTTCTTACGAAAATCAAGTACTTTCTCTGAGCAGCAGTGACGCAGTAGTTCCCTTCTAAGGGAGGGGCGGGGCATTCAGTTCAGCCCGAGAGCCCCAGATCTAGCCCAGATTCCCACGTGTCCATCTTCGTTCAGGCCTCTTGGTGATGGTGGCCCCTGTGGCGCCCCCACAGAAAGGTTTCTGTCCGCCCTGCGTGGTCCACAGCTTCCATCTGCTACTCCAGGACTGTTCTTGGCTCTCCTGGCCCTGAACACACCTCTGGTCCTGTGACCTGCCGTGTTTGGGAGGGGGCCCACAGGGCTTGGGCCTCAGTGGTGCTGTAAGGGAGGGTTTGGATGGACCTGGAATGAAACAGCGCCAGTGGTTTGAGAGACTGTGCGGTGAGCAGGAAGTGCCCGGGTCACCTGTGGGCAAACCCAAGGCCTGGGCACAGCCGGGATGTGCCGTGTGTGACCCGTCATCTCAACTCGAGTGTGCACATGGGGACAGACTAGGAGAGCAGCAGGGGATGAGATTTGTGGCCAAAGGTTGAGGGTTCCAGCCAGAAATGTTTCATGGGGTGGGGGGCGGGGGAGAGGCGTGTATGGGGTGTTTTCTGTCACTCCAGGAAGCCCGACACAGGCGCTGAAATCTGAATTCCGTTCCCTTGCCCCCGATACACAACACAGCATTCAGATTCCCCTCCCCAGAGAAGTGGCCTTAGCATTTACATGGCCTCGGCATGAAGCCCTATAAACAGCCTGGGGGACTATGGCTGGGTGGAGGGGAGGGACTTAGTGTTACCCGCCCCTCCCCCCCACTTTGTCCCCTCTGTGCCTTCTGGGGAGATGTCCAGAGTTGGCTGAATTTCAGTGTTTAGACTTGAGGAGAGGAAGGAGGATGGGAAGGGGCCACAGACTGGGCAGGAACCCTTGGCCCCCTTCGCCTGCTGGTTTAGGTCTGATGCCTGCCAGGGCTGGAGCTCCCTGGGGGATCCGCCCCAGAGGAGGCCAGGCTGGTCTCCTCCCTTCGCCTTACCTCCTCCATCCCCGCCCCTGCTTGACTCAGAATGGAATGTGCAGCCTGTGGAACAGGATGGGGTGAGAACTGGTTCCCAGAGGCCTGATCCCAGCCCCCTTCCGCCCCTCCACAAAGTGGGTGGGGGACTCTGGGGCCGGTCCAGTTTCTTGGCACTGCTAGAGGTCCCCTTGGCAGTCCCAGACTCTGTGCTGAGTTGGGGCCGAGGTGGATGCCGTGGAGCCATGGGGTCCAGGGCCAGCCGTTTGGAAGGGCAGGCAGGGGTGCGGGGTTTCCCTGTAAGTCCCGGGTGAGAGCGGGTGGCTGACAGATCGGGGTGAAGCAGGCAGACTCCCCGGAGCTGAGGTGACCTGCCCTGGACCAACAGCCTTTGTTGCCTTCTTTTTAAAAAAAGTGTGGTTCGTATTTATTTTCTTATTTCTGTGGTTTCCAAAAGCAGTCCAACAATGTTATACTTTTGTAATTGTAATTAAAATGGAAAGGATTTAGAATATATGTAGAATTGCCAGCCAGTGAAACAGAAAAAGTAGTCATCAGTTTCCTCTCTGGAAGACCACAAGGAGTCAAGGCTTGACCAACACTAGAATAGAATATTCTGCAAAAAGAAAGATCCCTGGCAGGAGTGGTAATGGCGGAAGTGTGCGGAGAAGCCTGTAAGACAGGACCAGTGCCCTTAGAAGAAAACACTGGAGTGGGCCCCATGGGGGCTGGGCTGGGGTGGGTGGCCCAGGGACCCAGGCCCTTGAGGCCTCCTGCTTTGGTGTGCTGACGCCAGAGAATTAACTCTTGCCTGGCCACACAAGGTGGGTCCTGCGCCCTCCTCAGAGTGGAGAGAGAGAAGTTTTCTGTTTCAGTGTATGGGGTGTAAAGCTCTCTTAAAACCTTGCCCCTCACCTCCCTTTCGAAGGAGCCTGAAGTCATTTGCCCCATCCCTGTGAGGCCTTGGTTCCAGGCCTGTCCCTGGAGGGGTGAGGTGGGGTGGGGAAGGAAGGGCGAATAAAAGGTTAGTGGGGAGGGGCTGGAAGGCAGCCTGTGAGCAGGTACAACCGGGCTCTCAGAGGCAGGTGGGGTGAGGGGAGTGGGGAATGAATAGGGAGCTGTTGAAAGCACAAGGGAGTGGCCCCTCCAGCCCCTGCCACTTCTCAGCTTGCCTGGCTCCCTTTTTCTTGCCTGGTGGAGAGGGTGTCCGTGCATGCGAGAGCATGCGTAGGTGTGGGCAGGCAGGTGGGGGCTGGGTCAGCCCCGTCTGGCCCCTGAGGGGCCAGGCAATGCCTCTGAGAGCCCAAGGGGACAGTGGAGACATCAGATAGAGAAGGAAAGGGGAGAGTGGACTGGGAGGCAAAGGAAGAGAGCCAGGCAGGGGCCTTGCTGAGGAGAGGCAGAGGAGGCCCTCCTCTCAGCCCCCTCCCTGAGCTCCATCCCCCGAACCTCTGGACCCCACACAGTCAGGGCTTCAGTCCCAGCCTATCTGGAGAGCAGCAGGCAGCAGGCAGCCACTTTCCTTCCCTCCCTTCTCTTTCCAGCTCAGCTTCCTCCCACTGTCACTGTGAGCCTGCAACCATAGTCACCCCTCACGCATGCAGTGGACGGTGTGGCAGTCTGGCCAGGGTGAGGGGCCATAGAGACAGAGGACTGGCGGGGAGTTAGTGGTAGGGTTTGTGGGATCTCTTAGCTGGGGCTGGTGGGGCCGGGGTGGGGCTCTCTTCTTGGGGAGATGGGCTCAGCCTTCATTTACAGGTACCCTAGCCAGGAAGCAGGGTCAGAGAAAAGAGGAAGGGGATTTGTGTCACATCTGGCCTGGGGTAGTGGGTATGTAGCAGGAGAGCTTTCTCTTTGGTACCTGAGGAGGTGAAGGGATGAACTTGACTGCTTGTCTTCCGGAGAATTATTGTAATTAGTATAGAAGCCTAGCTGAACGAGGCTCTTCCCAGTCTGCACAGCTGTCCACGATGGCCCTGTGGCTCAGAGCATCAGGGACTAATGGTTGTATCTTGCTGTTTTCATTTTTTTTAATTTTTAAAAATTTTATTTTTAATTTTATTTGACATACAGTGTACTAGTTGGCATGTGCACAATGTAGTAATTCAACACTTACATACCTTACAGAGTGGTCCCCCACCGAGTGCAGTAACCCTTGTCCTAGTGCCGTTTCACCATCGAATCTGCTCCTGCTGCTGCAGCCACATCCCAAGGCTCCCTTAAAGTGACGGAGTTTGCCCTTCCTAGGCCCCGCCCCCTTCTACCCGCCCCCAGCCCCTCTCTCTGGAAACCATCCGTTTGTTCTGTGTCTGAGAGTTCATTTCTGTTTCATTTGTTTCTTTATTCATTTATTTGTTCTGTAGAGTCTACATATTGGGTGGGCAAAGGTAGGTTTACCGTTGTAAGCACATGAAACAGTTTCTTTTTGTATATTATTATTTACCAATTACTGTATTATTTTCCATATGAACAGCTGTACACCTACTTTTGCCCACTCCCTTTTTTTTTTTAAATAAAGATTTATTTTCAGAGAGAGGAGAAGGGAGGGGAGAAAGAGCAATGTACGGTTGCCTCTCTCATGGCTCTCATTGGGGACCTGGCCCGCAACCCAGGCATGTGCCCCGACTGGGAATTGAACCGGCGACCCTCTGGTTCCCAGCCCGCGCTCAATCCACTGAGCTACACCAGCCGGGCTGGTATGTCTTTATCCATCTGACTTTCACTTAGCATGTCTTCTAGGTCCGTCCACGTTGTCACAAATGCCAAGATTTCAGTCTTTTTATGGCTAATATTACATTGTATATATGTACCACACCTTTATTCAATCATCTACTGGTGGATACCTAGGTAACTTCCATATTTTGGCTATAGTAAATAAGCTACAGTAACGAACATAAGGGTGCATATGTCTTTTCGAATTAGTGTTTTCATTTTTGGAGGATAAATACCCAGAAGTGAATTGCCGGGTCATACTGTAGTTCCTTTTTTAATTTTTTGAGGAACTTCCATGTTGTTTTCCGTAGTGGCTGCACCAGTTTACATTCTCACCAGCGGCGTATGCGGTTCTTCCCTGTACCCTCGTTCACACTTGTCACTTGTTGTCTCTTCTGACAGGTGTGAGGTTTTTGTTTGTTTGTTTGTTTTGTTTTTTAGATTTTATCTATTTATTTTGAGAGAGAGGTGAAGGGAGGGAGAAAAGAGAGGGGGAGAAACATTGATGTGAGAAACATCTTGCACGCCCCCAACAGGGGACCTGGCTCGCAAACCCAGGCATGTGACTGGACTGGGACTGAAGTGGTAAACCAGTGACCCTTCGGTTCACAGGCCAGGGCTAAGTCCACTGAGCCACACCAGCCAGGGCGGAACCTATGGTTTTCATAACGCAAGTTCCCTTGTCTGCCACCACCTGGCCTGACAGCCTGCTCCTCAACGGGACACCCTCAGTCTGGAGGTGGTTCTTGGCTATTGGTTACCCTTTGCCGGGCATCGGTGGACACAGAGTTTGGAACCAGAATTGAGGGGAGAGCTTGTGTGCAAGTGTGGGTATATTGGACAGTTCAGAGAGGGTCTGGAGATGGACTGTCACTGCCTCCCTTGTGGAGGCAGAGTCCTGGTTGGATAGTTGGCCACAGGTATCATACAAGGGACACCATGATTCCTGAGTGAAGGCTGGTGGGTTTAGGGTGGGGCAGCAAAGACCGACCGGACAAATGGGGAGGGGGGCAGGCTACTGCCTAGTCTGACAGCAACCCCTCCTCCAGGATCTTTTGCTTATCTTCAACCCAAGGGTCTTCTCTGTCTCCTTCCTATCTCCCCCTCCACCCTCGTGAAAACTCATCCATCGCTACCCTTCAGGACCCTGCTCTTCAATATCTGACGGGATAACTGGCTAATCGGATTTACCAATCTAAGCTCTTGTGCTGGTGACAAACTAATAGGTAACTCCTGAAGCACAGGAGCCTTTTAACTAGCCCTGGGGCCTCATTAACCCAAGAGGCGATTGGCAGAGTGGGAAGGTGCGAGGTGGAGTGGGTGTTTGGGCATGTGGGGGCCTGCTCGAATCGCAGCAGATGCTTAGGAAGCTCCTGCCTCGAGGCCGTGCCCTGCTACACTGGGGTTATGAGTCCAGCATGGCCCTTACATAGTTTCAAGGAAGATGAAGAGCAGTAAATAATCAATTAGATACAGACTGAGGAACACGAAGGAAGGGAGGTGCAGGCTAGAGTGCTTCAGGAGGACCCAAGAGGAACACCACCACCAGATTTGGGCAATCAAGGAAGTCTCCCTGTAAGAGGAAACATAAAGACCTGGAGAATGAGGAGGAGCTAGCTTGGCAAGAACAAGTCAGAGGAGAAGGTTTTAAGGGCAGATCCCTGTCTCCCAGGGGCCCCACCTGGGTCTCCTGACTTTGGGGCGAGGGTGAGTGTGGGGCATTCAAGGCAGGGTGGCTAGGGACTCCTGGCACCCAGAGACCTTGTTCAGCTACGAGGTGTGTGTGCCAGCCCAGGAGAACGTGGGTTTTGGGGTATGCTAATATGCAGGGGGGGTGTGCTGGCTGCTTGTG
>PVJI01006920.1:0-82254 GCA_004026765.1 Micronycteris hirsuta | reverse complement strand
GAACTTAGTGTGTATACATAAGTAGAAATGTTTAATATCAATATTTTTTTCTATAAGAAAGGTATAAAGTGTGATCATTGTTAGCATAGACATGGGAAAGGTCATGTCCTGTGGAAAAGAATTGGGAAATGATTCCTGGAAGAACAGTTGAGCTGAGATTTCAAAGGATGCATGTGATTTCAGGTCAAGTTCGGGAGCTTTAGTGGTATGTTTGCCCCATGCTAGGTCAGGGTATCAGCATCAACAGAAATTCAGAGTGAGGACCATGTGTGGTATAGTCATGAGGCAGTGAGCAGTCATTCAAACAGGAATATGGGGATGTGTAGGGGTTGTGTTGGAGATCTGTTTGGAGAGGTAGGTTGGTATCCTGTCTGGTGGGCTTTATATGCTTTTACTTTAAGTAAGCTATAGAAATTCATGGAAGATTTTTTACATGGGGTGGCAGTGATAATGGTGCTAGGCTAATCCACCTGGATTGTATACTGACTACATTTGTGTACTAATTGAATTCCTGTTTGGTCTCTTTCAGGAGGTTCACGATTTATTACAAGACTATGAGTTAAAGTATTGTTATGTGGACAGAAATAAGCGAACAGGTAAGATTTCAGTTCTCAGCATCTGATTTCGTTTTGATTGTATATTAGTCATTATAAAACAAAAAAGCTTAGTGTCTTTTCATTCTTAAGCTAATCACTGAAATTTAAGCACTAAACCATATAAATGTAACTCATAAAATTTATTTTCTGAAGATTGGTATCCTAAATTTTACTCACATGATTAATATAGTGTTACTAGAGCCCTATGAATTTTTATGATGACTATTCTAGTGTTACAGGATTTAATGTTATTATGAATATTCTTTATAGGCTTTTTATCTTCAGTTTTAATAATTTATTACTAGACTTGGTGAATAAACTCTATGACCTTAGCTGGGCCACTTGGGGAAATTGCTTAATTTTTTGGGAATTAGTTTTATATCTGTGACATTAAAAGACTAATCTAGCTTATTTCTTTTGTTTACATAAGATCGTGTAAATGTCTAAAAAACTTTTTTTGAGATGATAAAGTAAGGAAAAGTATGGAGGATGATATAACCACTATGCACACATCCATTCACAAATTAACAATTATTTTATAAAATTGTTTTCTTAATGTTTAAAAAATTTTTGTCTTTTAAAGTATATATACACACACACATGCTGGAGCCTTAATGTAGATCTGCTGAATAAAAGTCTCTGATAGTATGGTCAGGAATTCTGCATTTATTTTTTTTTCTAAGTTTAAAAAATTAAAAATAGGAATGTTCCAGATGAAGGTACAATACAGTTTCTCCCTGTCTCTGTCTCCATCCCGTCTGTCCTGCCTTTCCTGGGGTCAAGCACCTAGAGACTTGGTGCACACTTTCTGTACTTGTCATTGCGCCGAGGCAGTCATTAGAGCTGTTTGCAGACTCTTGTTCCATTTCTTCTGGGCGTGAGGCGAGACAGTCCTCCTCTGTCCCTCTGTGAAGTCAGGTGTGGACCTGTGGTTTGATTTTTGATGAACAAAGTGCAAATGGAAATGACATGTATCTCTTCTAGGTTGGAAATTTCAAGGGCCAGCATGTGGTTCATTTGTCCCCCCTTCTCCCTGGGAAAATATCGTACTTTTCAGACTATAAGATGCATCTAGGTTTTAGAGGAAGAAAATAGGAAAAAAAAAATTTTGAAGAAAAAATGTGGTAAAAAATTTAATAACACAAATAACAATATTTCACCAATGTAAATGCAAACAGAACTCAGGTGAGCTACATTCGGACTATAAGACATACCCCCATTTCCCTCCCAAATTTGGGGGAAAAAGTACATCTCATAGTCTGAAAAATACGGAAATTTAGGAAGATGCAGCCCCTCTGCTTAGGTCCCAGAGTGACTATGATGATAAAAGCCTGTATCCTTCCTTTCTTCCCTTCAGCAGGAGATGTGTAACTGAACAGCATCAGCATCAAAGCCCTTTGTTTGGTTAAGCTATGGAGCTTGTGAAGCTGTTAGTTACCAGGCTACCTTGACTAAATACCTGTAATTTTATTAGACTCTCGGTGTAATTAATAGTGTTGTTCTCAGTGGTTTTAAACCTTTACATGAATGGTATTCTGTATGTTTCATTTAGTAACTTTTTTTTTTTTTAACTCAACCTTATTTTCAGGTCTTTTCATGTTAATATGTATAGCTGTAGTTCCCTGATTTAAACTACTACCTATTATTCTGTCCTGTGAATTTATCACCATTGATAAATCTATTCATTACTGGTAGGCATTTAGGAAGCTTTAGCCTTTTCAATATTTCAAATAATGCTGCAAGGAATATCCTTTTGTTTGTCTTCTAATATACATTGCCACGGTTTCTCCACAAGTAAATTACCGGGCCATATGTTATGTACAATTTCAGTGTTACTAAATATTGACAAAGATACTTGTCAATGTTTAGATATGACAGTCTTCAGGGCTCACACAGGGCCAAGAATAGTGATATTCCCATCAGCCAGGGTGATAAACCTCATAATTCATGGTGCATCAGAAGGAGTATTCACAAGGGTCTTGACTCAAGAATCAAGATAATTAATTTTGGGGGGGAGGGAAAGAAAATTCTGGTTTTACTCACAAAATTTAAAAGTGAGACCAGAAAAAATCAAACTGTTTCTGAGTAACTTAACCTCATCCTAGAACAAAACTTAAGAATATTTTAATGAATACAAAAACATCAGCATCCAATGAGGTAGCACTTGTAGTGTCTGGCATCAAATAAAAAATTACCAGACATGAAAAAGAAGCAGGAAACTACAACCCATAATAAGGAGAAGAAAAATCAATCAAAACTACTTGGAATTGAAACAAAAGAATGAATGAAAATGGACATTAAAACAGTTTTTATAACAATGTTCCATGTGTACAAGAGATTATAGTAAAATTTGAACATATTAAATGGCAATATAGAAGATAATTGAAAAAATACTGCACTGGCTGGTGTGGCTCAGTGGATTGAGTGCTGGCCTGGGAACCAAAGGGTCACCGGTTCAGTTCCCGGTTGGGGCATATGCATGGGTTGCGGGCCAGGGCCCCAGTAGGGGTTGCAAGAGAGGCAATCACACATTGATGTTTCTCTCCCTCTCTTTCTCCCTCCCTTCCCCTCTCTAAAAATGAATAAATAAAATGTTTTTAAAAATACCAGGTCAGATTTCTAGAGATGAAAATTACAATGTTCTGAGATAAAAAATAGAGTAGATGGAGTTAACAGCAGAGTAGACATTTCAGAAGAAAAGATTATTGAATGTAAATACATAGAGATAAAAACTATCTAAAATGAGACAGAGGGGAAAAAACTATAAAACATGAACAGTATACCAGCAAGCTGTTGGACAGCTTCAGGAGTCCTACTATTAGAGTAATTGTAGTCTCTGAAAGAGGGTGGGGGGACTGCAGAAAAAAATTTATAGAATTAAAGGCTGAAAAATTTCAGATTTGATGAAAACTCTAAACCCAGAGATCTGCAGAACTTAACCAACCCCAAGCACAAAAGCACAAAGAAAACGACAAGGCACATTGTAATCAAATTGCATACAATTAGTTATAAAGAGGAGATTCTAAAAGCAACTAAAAAAAATGACAGAGATAAAGATGACCATGAATTTCTTGGAATAATGCAAATGAAAAGACCATGGGGCTTCAGCATGGAATTATTTATCCACCAAAAATATCTTCAAGAACAAGAGTGAAGCGAAGATGGTTTTTCAGTCATATAAAAGGTGAAAGAATTCTTCACCGTCAGACCTGCATTATAAAAAATGTTTAAGGAAGTCTTTTAAGCAGAAAGAAAATAGTAGTAGATGGAAATCTGGGTCTGCACCAAACACAAGACTAACAGATACAGTTATTATGTGGATAAAGACTGTTTTCTTAATATTTAAATTTTTTGAAAAGGTAACTGACTATTCAAAGTGAAGACAACACTGTCTTGTGGAGGATGTAGCACGTAGAAATAAAGGGCGTGACAAGAGCAATACAGAGGCTGGGAGGGTAAATGGGAGCGTGCTGCTGTGAGATTCTTGGGCTCTGCATGAGCTGGTCAGGATCTCTTGTTGGTAGACTGTGATAAGTTAAAGGTGATACAGTCTTAACCCTAAATCACCCTGTAAAATAATACAACAAAGAAACTCAATAACTGTGTTCAATAATGTTGCCTCATTAGCTATGGTGGTGCTTGAAGGACCAGATAATTAGTAGACAGATTAATAAAACCTGGTTATAATTACAAACTATGACCTTACTATAGTAGGTTAGAGGAAATAATGGTATTAAAATAGGATACATTAGGGAAATATTTTTTTTGCCTGCTTGCCATGAAATTTGTCTCAACAATAAATTAACTAGTAAAGCAAGCAATGGTAAAAGGATAAATAAAATTATGACTTGCAAAAGGATGGTACCATCTGGGGAATGTTTAAATTTCAATAGGAAAGTAGAAATAAAATTAATCTCTAAGTCTCTTAACCCTTTTTCTGTAGAGTGACACATGCCATTTCCACAAGAGACAATGTGAGATAAAAATTGGACTTTTTTGTAGGGAATCTGTGGCCTTGGGAAAGAAATGGAAGAAGCTGTAGAAGAGAATCAGTGAGCTCCTTTCCGTACTTCGTGAACTTTAAAATTTGCTTTATTATTTTATCTAAAAATAATGATACCATAAGACATTCTACCATAAAATGTCTTATCTAGGTTGAGCAAATGCAGATATCTAAGGGAAGGAAAATAAGAGGTTGTCAGTTGTTAAATTTATTAATAGAAATATGTATACCTTCATTCATTCAGCTAACATTTACAGAGCTCCTACTTTGTGCCAGACTCTGTGGTAGTTGATAGTGATATATCCATTAGTAATTTAGGGAGCTCACAGTTTAGTAGGGTGGCAGACCTCTAAACAAGGATGTTATAATACAGTGTGTTGTGGGCAACAGTCCGAGCAATGTTCAAAATACAGCGGTTTGATAAGAAAGGAATTGTTAACTCGAACTGGAAAAGAGCATCAGGATCATGATGAGTCATCCTTGGGCTGGGTTTGAAAGTCTACGAACAGGTTTTGGTGGGGCTGAAAACATGGGGAGAGATCTTCTAGGCGGGGGGTGTAGATGTGTAGTGGATGTGGAGAAGCCTGTAACAAGTTGCTATCTAGGGAAGGAGGGTTTTGGAGGAGAAGGGACTGCGTAGGGAAGGGGAGACATGGCAGTTGGTGAGTCTGGGTCCGAGCATAACGGGCCCGGGAAGGCATGGTAACGGAGCTGGAACTTGGCTTTGCTGGAAATACCAAGCCATTGCGGTTTTGGCAGTATGATAGACACAACCAAACTTCTGTTTCTGAGAGACCATCTTATTGTCGTTGTGGAAAAGGAACGAAGAAAAGAGGGCGGATTGAAGACCTCTTTGGAGTGTAGAATTTGAGGATTCTTTTAATGTGGGAGCTGAGCAATATAGGGTGTAGGATAACCCCCAGGTTTCTGATTTGTGAGTGTGGTGCTACTAATTAAAATAGGGAATAAGGAAAGAGCAATATTGAGATATTTGGTAGGGGGCCAAAGATAGGATAAAGATCATAAGTTATGTTTTGTCATGTGGGAATCTGTATGTGGATATATTTGGAACTGAGGGTTAGAAACGGATTTGGGAGTTAGCAGGGTATAGGGGGCCTTCTATGAACCTCAGACTAATTTTGCTCTATTAATTGCTCTTACAGCCCCTCATATTTCTTCTTTGGTAATACCACAGTTGTAACTGTCAAATGTCTGCCATCCTTCCCTGAATTGTGAGCTGTATTGAAAGGGATCGTACTTGCTTTGTTCAACAGCTCACTCACAGTGCTTGACACGGTACCTGGCACAGAGTACTGAATAAATGGGAAGGGACGTGAATGTGCAGGGGAGGAGGGCCTAGAAAGAGAGAGGGGACAGTCACTGGCTCAGGGATGCTGGATACAGCCACGGGCGTTACTGTGTGTGACTCTGCAGAAAGCACCCTGAGGATTACCAGTTTATAGGTGTGATTGGAGGAGAAAGATCTAGAAAAGGAAATGGAGGAAGGAGCGGTATAAGGAGAATTGGGAAGAAGTATATTAAGAAAGTTAAGGAAGGTGATGGATAAGTTTCAAATGCCCTAAGAATTCAAATCAGATATGAACTGGTAAGTTTATGGGCTGATATAAAGTAGAACCAGTATTTATAAATTGTTGGCTTGTTGGCTTGTTTTTGAAAATAGAGTTAAAAGACATTTTATGTCAGCATAGGAAAGAAAGACAGAATAAAAATAACAAGTCTTTAAGAAAGGGATGTTGGAAACCAAGAGATATTCTCTCAAAAAGTGCAGTAATGCCATTTTCCCCCTCATGCTGGAAAAGCTAGCTGTTCTTTGGCAGTAGTTTCCTTGTATGTGGGGACAGTGTTAAACAAAAAATGTGTTTCTGTAAATGTTAACTTCACATTCAGTGTTGTGAGAGGCTCACACTCAGAGCCACATGGGCACCAAGACCGATTGAGGGAAGAGCAGTTTGAGTGCAGTGGCTGGCGGGATTGCCTGTGCTATTTAAATTCCTTCTTTTTCTCTTGCTGTGTGCATATTTGCAATGTCGCTATAATTGGATTTGGGTGAGTTAAATGCTCATTGGGAGCAACTACACTGTCTGTTCCAAACAGGAGAGAGAAGAGGGGCAGGGAGGAACTTTTGAGACAGCAGTTTATTTGTAATTTGAGGATTGCCCTTTGTTGTTTCTTTTAACCAGGGCGCTAACTTTTTTCTTTTTTTCTTTCTTTTTTACAGTATTGCTTGAAATCTGTATATTCCTTGTTTTTATTATAGCAGATAAATAATTTATTATGGCTACATTTTAATTTTATCAGGTATGAATGTGTATAATAGCTCATGATTTAGAACCTATATCTGCATCATGTTTTGATTTTATAAATTGTCACATGTATTTGTTGCTTGATATTGCAACAACTTCATTAGGTAGACAGGACAGATTTTTTATTTCTTTTATAAAGATTCAGAGTTATGGTACTTGACTAGTATCACAATGCTGTGATCTTTTCACACCATATTGTTCATCTAGAGAGTGTACCACATTGCTGCATGGCTGGGTGGCTCAGTTTGAGCATTGTCTCATGCACCAGGAAGTTATGGGTTCAATCCCTAATCAGGGCACATGTAGGTCGCAGGTTTGATCTCCGGTCAGAGCATGTTTGAGAGGCAACCAATCGATGTTTCTCTCTCACTAAAAGCAATAAACATATCCTTAGGTAAGGATTAAAACAAAATAAAACAAAACCCAAAAAGTATACCAAATTGTGTGTTGTCTCAATCTAATTAATCTAATTTTAAGGAAACATACATGACTTGGAGTAAGAACTGGCTTCCTCTGGGCATTTTGGTGCCTTTTTTGCTATATCTTTTAGGTCCTTGTTATCTAATGGGGTCTTGTAAACTCCGTGAAAAGAAGGAAAGGTTTTAAGGCTTCATAGAATTTTGCATCACAATTTTCTGGGGAAGTGTTGCAGGCCACGCTGCATCTGATCCATGAATGCTGATTTGCGGGGAACTAGCCCACACCCATTTCTTGGCACAGTCAGAATGGGTGGGACGCCTCTGCAGAGCGGAAGGCGACCATGGGCAGTCCACCCGCAAGTCTCACTCTGTGCCGGCTTGTTTTAGCACTCCTGAGAGTTAGAACAATTCTGATGGCTTGTAAAATGTTGGAAGCTGGATCATCTTGGCCATCCCCACACATGAAAGGGTTAAGGAGAAGATTAGCCATTCAGCAAGCCAGGCAACCTAAATGTTGAGAAAAGACAGTTGCTAAGTTATATTTTAAACAGTTTTTCTCCAGAAGATCAAAAAGTTTATTGCCTACCCATTATCATAGACAGGAATGGTTTTCATTGATCAGATATTTAGAGAAAGTTGAAATTTTTAACGAGGTAGAGAATTTTAGTTTAAAGTGATAAACATAGTGAGTAGATTTACATTTCAAAAGGTTGTAAATAAAATTCGTTCAGTGCCTGGGAGAACTAGCCTGACCACCTAAGGCCTGTGATCTGTGTACTCCCTGGGATCAGCTAATGGATGGGAATGCCTCAGCCTGCATTCCTTCATATTCCAAAGACATTTAGTAAGAACAAACTTCTTAAGAATCTTTAATTTACTAACTTAGACTTAAAAATATATATATATGCCTAGCCAAGTATTAGTGTTTAAAATAGTTAGTACTGATATTATTTCTAGCTGTTTGATGATAATTCCTTATCAGAATACCCATTTGTTTAACATGAGTAGAATTTGTAGCCTTTTTAATTGATCAGCATGTTATTTCTTGGTGATTTGTGACTTGCAGCTGTTCTTTACTAATTGTGAAAGATGTGTGTCTGCTTTTTATCACTACTGTTGTAAAAAAAGGTCTTTTCTTTAAATAAAGATGATTCCCTTTTTTCGAGGAGTCAGTCAGTTTTTAGGCCGAGAGACTGGCAAGAAACCTGGTCTCTCAGAGGCAATAAACTGGCCTAAGACACCAAAGGAAAAGAGTGTTGGACTTGTTCATTCCGCCTCTGCCACCCTTCCTTGGATCTCTGAGATTTTGCAGTAAGCTGGACTTCTGCAGGGAAGAAGAATAAAATCTACATGTACTTTGAAAAGATAGTTTTTTAAAACTCCATCTGATTAAAAAATTGATATTTTTTTAGAGAGAATGGAAGGGGGAGGGGAGAGAGACAGAAAAAGACATCAGCTTACTGTTTCACTTATTCGTGCGTTCATTGGTTGCTTCTTGTATGTGCCCTGCCTGACCAGAGATCAAACCTGCAACTGTGGCTGTGGGGTTGACATGCTAAACATCTGAGCGACCCGGCCAGGGCCTATAAAATTAAAAAAGAAACAACCCCCACCCCCCGCCCTTAATATTGTAGTATCTTGTCGTGGAACTCCTAATATAATTTCTGTATGTTAAATTTCAGTTACTGGTCATGATAAAAGTTTAGTGAGGGTGTCAGCATTAAAAAACACAGTGAAATTGAACAGAAAATACCTGAATGTTTTACATGTGGTAGGAGTATTACTTCCTCATACTTTTGTTTCAAAAACATATATGTATGTGTGTAATGAGTGTAGACATAAAATGTATTTCTAACTGTGAGTCACAGTCAAAAAAGTTTGAAAACACAAGCTTAGAAAACTCTTTATTTTATCTTCCAGCTTTCGTTACCTTATTGAATGGGGAGCAAGCCCAGAGTGCAATTCAGATGTTTCATCAATATTCTTTTCGAGGAAAAGACTTAATAGTCCAGCTCCAGCCAACAGATGCTTTGCTGTGTATTACTAACTTGCCTACTTCTTTTACATTAGAAGAGTTTGAAGAACTTGTTCGTGCTTATGGAAATATTGAGAGATGTTTTCTGGTCTACAGTGAAGTTACTGGCCATTCCAAAGGCTATGGATTTGTAGAATACATGAAAAAGGACTTTGCTGCAAAGGCTAGATTGGAGCTATTGGGCAAACAGTTGGGAGCATCAGCTCTGTTTGCACAGTGGATGGATGTTAACCTATTAACCGCAGAGCTCATTCATTCTAAGTGCCTTTGTGTAGATAAACTCCCTACTGACTACAGGGATTCAGAGGAGCTGTTGCAAGTATTTTCCAGTATCCATAAACCTGTGTTTTGCCAGGTGTGTATTCTTAAGATATCATTAGAAATATTTTAAAATATCTATGTATGTATTCTGCATGCAGTCATAAATTTGTTATACCTATGTGAATATTACAATGGATAATCTAATTCTACTTTATAATTAAGGCTTTAATATCATGGTAAATTTTAAATCAGTTACTTCTGTTGATGATCCAAACTTTACTGTCATATAGTTAGGTATGTCTAAGCAAATCCGTCAGTCACTCACCTCATTTCATCCATTCATCACACCATTCATTCATCCATTGATCTACTCATTACTTGTCACCTTCTCTATGCCAGGCACTAAATTGCTAAATGTCAGAAATAGAGATAATAGGAAGATAATCTCAACACCATACAATTTTGTAGAGGAGACTGACAAGCAATCTAATGGTTGTAACTCCTGTGTGAAAAGTGATAATAATGGAAAGGAGAAAAGTATAATGAGTTTTAAAGAGAACATATAATTTCGTGTTAATGGGGTCACGGTAAGTGAGACATTTAGAAAAGATCCTGAAAAATGACAACACTGGTAAAAATTTTCAAGCTTCTTATAGTAAAATTAAATGTATTCAACTAATTAGACAAAAGTGCATACTATACATAACTTTTTTCCTTACAGATGTAAGATATTATTGATGAACTTTCTCTCTTCCCTTCTTTTCTTACCTCCCCTGTCCATTCCTTTTTCTTTAATCGGATATTTGTTGAGTCTCTACAATTGTAGTAGGATGTTTGGGGTCAGATACATAATCATATAGATAATAAATACATATGTACACACACATATATAAGATTAATGCTACCATCTTAATTTTCTTAAATTTCCACCCCTTCAATCCCTATATAATAAGCACATTTTGGACACATTTTTAATCAAATCTCTGGCAAGTCATTAAAAGTTGATTATCTTATCGATTTGCTATTCTTAATACTAAAAACGGTATAGTAACATTCTGTGACCATACATAATTCTTTGTAGCTTAAGTTAAGGCCTTTGAAACAAATGAGAGGAGAAAAGCCATTTAGCACAAATTTTATTTGAATTATGAATCCCAGAGTTGAAGGGTGTCATCTCGTAGAAAAAATGTTTGTTACAGTATTTGTGTATGACCATTTAGCTTTGTTAAAATATTTCAAAGTAATGGAGTATTCACCAGATCACAGGTCAGACCATTGCTGTATCTGAATGGCACTCATGTTGAACTGAGATACCACTCTCCAGAACTGCCGGTGCTGTGGACTTAGACTGCTTTCGGTCTTTGGAAAGACTTCAAATAATATTATATGTTATACAGGCATGAAGGTTACCATAATGAGCCAGGAATAATCAAAAATGTTTTTAAACTTTTTATAAGATTAATGAAAACAATTGTATGATGCTTTTATCAGTAGATCTGTTAAATTCAGGCTCTTTTGCTTGGTAGGTTGACACAGACTACATTGAAGACACAGTCTCTTACCTGTAATCAGAAGAGATCAGACTAGTAATGGCTTTTACAAATTTGATTTTAAGGTCTGGTTTGGATTATAAAGGAATGAGGTCGTAGGAGAAACATATGGATGTGGTAGATGTCTTCCCTTTCTCCCATGTGATTGGGAAAAAGTTTTACGGAGAAAAAGACATATGAGGACAGTTTTAAAAGGAAGGAAGAATATGAGGGAAAAATAAAAATTTGGTCTACTATATAAGAGAGTAGAAGTTAAGCTTCAGAAATAAGAGAAAAGAAACTAGAAATTATTTAATTGTAATATTAATTCGTAAGGCGCCAAATCCAGATAGAAGGGTTGTTCGTGTGTCTTCTCAAACACATACCAAGCTGAATTTTATCTCATTTATAACTTTCTAGTGTGAATGTGTTTAAATTAATTCAGACAAATTCAAAACTTAGAAAGTTTTTAGTGTCTTACTTTGCTCTTATTTTTGCTCTTTGTACCAGTCTTTACAGATGCAGGACTTTAGTATCTTCCTTTACACTTTTACAGGTGGGTGACTGGAAATAAATCGAGTTCTGTACTTTAGGAGTTTATTTAAGGCACATTCAGAAATAAAGATTGTATGTTGCAGATGATATTTTAATAAAACTGAGGCATAGTTTTTCCAAATAAGGTTTGCTTTGGTATACTTGACCAAATTCCCTGGATATGCCTAAAATATTGAAATAAAAGTTGAATATAGTAACTTCTACCTTTCTCCTCTAGATAGTACAGAGTTTATTTTATATTGATATGTGGTCAAATAATTGTTTCAGTATGTCTCATTCTTCATGTATCTGGTGGACTTATTTTAAAGAAAGTTTTCATTATTTTGTTCTCATATCCTATAAATGACAGTTACATAGGGAACATTATCATTTGGGCTTTGACTTTTAAAATAAATTAGAAAATCAAAGAATTCAAAAGAAATGACAGGATCTTGTTTATCATCCTGCTTTTTAGAAAGGATCATATCTAAGCAATTAGTAAGTTTATTTTTACAAAGAACATGTTGTTTTCACCAATGTCATGCTCTGACACATTTGTTCTTGAATTTGAAAATTGTATACTGTAAATAACTATTTCTAACTCAGTAAAAGAATTCCCTTTTGATAAAATGCATTGCATCAGCTTGCACAGGATGAAGGAAGTTACGTGGGTGGCTTTGCAGTGGTTGAATACAGCACTGCCGAGCACGCTGAGGAGATTCAGCAGGCAGCAGACGGCATGACCATCAAAGGAAGCAAAGTCCACGTTTCCTTCTGCGCCCCAGGAGCACCAGGGCGAAGTACCTTAGCAGCATTGATAGCAGCTCAGCGTGTGGTGAGTTTGTTGTTCTTTATTAGCCTATTAAACATTCGAATACTTTTTAAGTCTATCAAACCTAATTATCATTGACTGGACCTTCATTATTTTCTGCTACATAAAGACATTCTTCTTTTTAAAAAATCGATAAATGGTATCTCTGTCAAATCAAGCCAAGAGTCATTACAAAAGAAGAAATTGTGTTTCATCAAGTGTATTCATCTTAGGAAATTTTTGGAAGGAATTTCATTCATTCAACAAATATTTGAGTTCCTATTCTGCCCTAAATTTTGAGTATAATGTGCCCCTTTTTACTAAAGTGTTCATAAGTATCCATAGCACAAGTAGTGAAAGGTGTGTGCTTTGGTTTTGCTTGCATGACACAGTGCAGCTACTTCTCTGCTGTAACGGTCCCCTTAATCCGCTCTCTGCTTCTCCAGTCTGGAAGTTCTGTGCAGGTTATTCCTTCTTCACAGTTTTTACTCCTAGCACTGAGCATAGTATAAATATTTGTTGATTGAAGGAAGGTAGGAGTACGCTTTTGAAGGGATCAGGGAAGACTTCATGATGAAGGTAATATTTGAGTGTGACATTAAAATGTGAATTTGAAATGTGTTGATGGGAACAGAGGATGGGATCTCCAGGTAAATATAGCTTTTGTGTGAGACATTTATATTAAGACGTTGTTCATTGCTTATCTGAAACCCAGATTTAACTGGGCATCCTGTATTTTTACTTGCTAATTCTGGTAACTGTAAAGGAGGGAGAGAGAGTGGTCAAATTCTAGGTGGAACAAAACCTTTCGAGCAGTAGTATGAGTTGGATTTGCCTGCTTGAAGAGTGGTAAGTGGTCCAGGTGGACTGGGTGCATAAAGGCATCTCTCATCAGCCATTCCTTTCCATTTTCTACAGCAGCCATCGCAGTCTTCACTGTATTCCTACCTTTGAGCTTCTTTCTATCGGGTGGTCGTGGCCCCTACTTTATGGAAGTATAAAGGTCATGTGCTGGACTCATTCATTTGCCTTTTCTTATACTCCCCTAGCAAATGCGCCCCCACTTTTTTTTTTTTTTTACTTCTTTTTCTTTTCAATAGCATTCATACCACAGTTACTTATTGGACACTTACTATGTGCTGGGCACTATTAGATATGTTTAGGATCATCAGTGAGCAAAGCAGACAAAGATCCCTGCTATCTTGGAGGGAGAACTGTGCTTCCTCCTGCCAAAGCAGGGGCTTGTGACCATGTCCTCTGTCCTCAAGGGTCTGGGTCTTCATCTCTCTACTTATTTTCACTTGTTGCTCCACTAGGTCCATCCCATCTGCTTATAAACATTCTCAGGTCTTTTCATTTAAACATTTTCTCTACATATTGGCCTTAATATTATTTTCCTTCACAGTCGGAGCTTCTGGAACAGTTAGGCCCCACTCATAGTCACCATTTCTTCATCTCCCATTTCCGTCTCAGCCTAATGCAGTGTCGTTGCTGCCTCCACTATTCAAGTCAATCTGTTCTCATGAAGATCAACAGGGATTTCTTAATATTCAGGTCGTACCCTGGCTGGTGTGGCTCAGTGGATTGAGTGCTGGCCTGTGAACCAAAGGGTCACCGGTTCAATTCCCAGTCAGGGCACATCCCTGGGTTGTGGGCCAGATTCCCAGTAGAGAGTGCATGAGAGGCAACCACACATTGATGTTTCTCTCTTCCCCTCTGTCTGAAAATAAAAAGAAGTTCAGGTCACATAGGTACTTTTCAGTCATCATTGCTCGGCCTCTTCGCAATACTTAAAACCCTCTGTTACCTTGAATTCTGCTACGCCCCCTTTGTCTGTCTTTTTCTCTAAGGGCTGGTGTCAGTAGACTTCTGTATTTGACCTCACTTTTTTCCATCTTAAATACTCTAGTGGCTTTAGTTGTTGCCTCTCTGTGATTACTTTCTAACATACATTTTTGAACCAAAGTATTCTAAGCACTAAATCGGTACTTCCAAATGATCATTAGACATCCCATCTTTATGTTATATAAATAGTTTAATTTCAACTTTCCCCCCAAAAAACACCTATTTTTCTCTGGGACTTGCTTTTCTATGTTTTGTGATATCTATATATAGCATCAATTCATCCAAACTAAACCTATCTAAACCAAAAATTGATCTCCTTACCCACTCCCCAAATACAAATGTCAAAAATATTGGCAAATCCTCTCAGTTGTACCTCCTGATATCTCTTAAATCCTTGAGACTTGTAAGCATCTGTTTCTTTACTGAGGATCTCACCTTTCCTCACCTTGATGATTAGAATAACCCCTGCCTGATTGCCATGTCATTGGTCTGCCCTTTGATCCACCTTCCATAGTGTCAGAGAGATCTCTGTCCTTCTCAGATTGGGTTTTGTTGTCCTTTTGCTTAACATTCTTTAGTGCATAAGTTCAGATTCCTTAGCATGACTCACAAGGTTCTTTATGACTAGATATCAGTGATAGTGAAAAATCTTAAATTGTTTCAGTCTTAAAAATAATGTATTACATTGATATTTTCTATAGATTCTTGGTACATATTCTTTATCAAGTTCTCTGAGATTTAAAAATCTTGGATAGTTACTAAACTTTATCAGAGTAGTTCAACAACTTTTGGGGTAACAATGTGATTTCTCTCTAAATTTATTAATGTCCTGAATTACATTGATAGATTTTCTAATGTTAAACCATCCTTGTGTTATAAACTCTAATTGATAATTATTTTTTTCAATACATTGATTAGACAATATTTTATTTGGTATATGTGCAAATGTGTTCCTAAGTGAAAAATGCTTAGAATTTTTTTATACCATTCTCTTAAAGATTTTATTTATTTATTTTTAGAGAGAGGGGAAGGGAAGGAGAAGGAGAGGGAAAGAAACATCAATCAGTGTGTGGTTGCCTCTTGCATGCCCCACACTGAGGACCCGGCCTGCAACCCAGGGATGTGCCCTGACTAGGAATTGAACCGGTGACCCTCTGGTTTGCAGCCCGTGCTCAATCCACTTAGCCACCTAGCCAGGGCTTTTGTACCATTCTTAATTTTGAAATCAATAGAACAATGATCTCATTTAGTGATTTAAATATTGTTTATCTTTCCTGTTTTCTTTTTATTTATATATAAACTTGCATAAAATACAGTTGTCAATTCTTTGAACGTTTAGGAAGTCTCATCTATGAGACCGTGTAGACCTAGTCTTTGAGCCTCTTCCAGAGGGGATTTATTGATTACCACTTAACTTTCTTCTATGGATATTTAGATATTTTAGTATTTTTTCTTTCTGTGACATATTTGGCATTTGATTCTGTTCTACCAATTTATCCATTTTGTCTAAGTTTCAAACTTATTGGCGCATTAGTTATAATATTTTATAATTTTTAGAACTTGTCTGTCCATTCTTATTTTCATTGTGTGTTTTATTTACTTGCATTTTTCCCTCCTTGATAAGTCTTATAAGAGATTTCTTTATTTCTCTATTTTGTCTTTTCAAAGAAACAGTTCTTGTTTTGTTAATTGTTTTTATCTTTTTCATATCTCTGCCCTTATCTTTATAATGCTTTTGTTTCTTGTTTGAGTTTACTCTTTCCCTTCCATTTTTATTGATATCAATGCTTAGTGCCTTTGCTTTCAGTCTAGATGATTTCTGATGAATGAATTTAAAGCAAGTTTCCTTTTAACTAATGCTATGTCTCTGTATTATACATTTTAGATTATTAATGTCTCAAGTTTTTATGACTTCCTTTTAAAGTAAAAGCTTAATTAGTTTGTTTTTGTTTTTGTTTGTTTTGGCTGTTGTTTTTCAGTTTATAGCCACTTAGGAATTTCTAAAAGCTATTCTTCCAATATGAGTTTCTAACCTCATTGCATTGTGATTGGAGAATGTAGTTTTGACGATTTGTGGGTTGGGGATATTGTGGTGGCTTTTGTGGCGTGGTGCAGGGTGGATTTCTGTGAATGTGCTATGTAGGCCTCAAAACAATCTATATTTTATATTTTGGGTTATAAAGTTTTATGTACATATATGTGTGCATGTAAATGTTAGTTTGAGTTTATTGTTACTCAGATTTTCCATATCTGTACTTATTTTTGTCTGTTTAATCTTTCAGTGTCTGAGAGGAATGTGTTAGATGTTGTTGTGTATAGTTGTTGATTTTTCTTTCTCCTTATTCTGTTAGTCATTGCTCCATACATTTGTTTTTCGTTTTGTTTTTATGGTACTGGCTTTTGTATGCAAGATTGAGATTACTGCTGATATCACGTACCTTACCTTCCATGCGTTTGCTGCTGCTTGGTTCTCATTTTCTTGAGGGTATTCCTGTGATGAAACTTTTACAATTCTTTATGTCAGGAATATTTTTATTTCTTTCACATATTTAAGTAATAGTTTAGCTGGATATAAAAAAATCTAGATTAAGATTTCTTTTCCTGCAACACTTTGAAAATATTAATTCATTGCCTTCTTGAATCCAGTACTGATGCCTTGAGAGGGAAGGCGCTATTAATTTGCTTCCTGTGCCTTTTGATATAATGTTATCGCTGGAAGCTTTTAGCATTTTTGTTTTGGCTTTGTTCTTAAATTTTACACCATAAATGTGACTAGATATGTTTTCTCCTTATAGCTCATATTTGGAACACTATAAACCCTTTCATTCTGTGGTCTTTAATTTTTTTTTTTTTTTTAGTGATAGGAAATTCTCAGCTATTGTATCTTCAAAGATTTCCTTTTTTGGTTTCTCCTTTAGGGATGCTGATTTCATATAGGTTGGTACCTCTGCCCTCTTCCCATTGCCTTGTTTTGTCTCTTTTGTTTGCACTTTCATTTCCGTGGTTTGTCTTACCTGTTTGCATTTTTCCCTTTTTTATCCTTTGTTGATGTCTTCTGGGAGCTTTCTTTGAACTGATCTTTTAGGTCACTATTCTGTTTTTCAGTCACATGTATTTTTTTTAAACTAATTAACCTGTTACAGCAGAGGATAGAAGTTAAGAGTAATACTTTATGAGTTTCTTTAGCTATGTAATGGGGTTTGTAATACCAATCCTATAGAGTTGTTCTGGAGGATTGAGTGATGTAATCCATGTAAAATGCTTAGATTAATGCCAAGTATATAGTAAGGGAGAGCTGCTATTTTTCCTCCATTTTTTTAATACCCAGTATTTCTACTTGGTTATTCTTTGTAACTACTTGTCATTGCTTCATGTTACCAGTAAAAATCTGTTAATCTTTTTATGGGTTTGTAGAGGGATTCCAGGTGTCATCGTCAGTTCTCTGTTTTTCTCATGGAGAGCAGTTTATAGTTTTCCTTTTATAACCTGCTACTAATATCCTCATCTAACAGGCTGGCTTTTAAAACCTAGAACAATTTCATACTTTTAGGAGGCTACCCAATTACATATATGTAAGGCCAGTCCATCCTTTTTCATATCAGAGGATTAAGTAATGAAATAAAGACCTTTATGGTAAGAAAACTTTGTTATGCAAGGCAACTCACATTATTACGCTTTAGATCAACCTTATAGTAAGGCTGTCTGTGGTACAGAAGTACTCATGTTGTGTCAACAAGTTATCTTCCCGTTAATAAATTCACATCTCCTTGGCATCTTTTTACTCGTACAAAGAGATTTATCTTACTAAATTGTTGGTTTTCTTCAAGCCAGTTTGTATTTAACTGAGACATTCTGTGAGGATTTTAGCATATGCTGTATAGTAGAATATCTTAACATAATTAGGAACCGTGGTCGAATGCATACAATAAATGTACAGTATAATACAAAGCAAACTGTGTTTATCATAAAATAGATCTTATCAGATGAATGAGAATTTCTGGAAGAAAGCCTTTAAAATTTCACCTTACGTACTTATCCTTGTTCTAATGTGTCCTGTTTCTATATTCACTGAAGATGCACAGTAATCAAAAGGGCTTACTCCCAGAGCCAAATCCTGCACAGATTATGAAGAGTTTGAACAACCCTGCCATGCTACAAGTTCTTCTGCAGCCCCAGCTCTGCGGGCGAGCTGTGAAACCAGGTGAGCACATGTGCACTGGTTAAATACAGAATATTGGCGTGAAGTTCACTGTGCTGTTTTGCATGGAAAAAAATGCATTTAAATTAGTCCAAAAATATTAATTTTCTAGGACTTTTCAGTGAATTTAAATTAATGACCTGAGTTGATAATATGTCTTGGCTCTTTTTGGTAGATACATTCAGCTTATGTAATTTTTTTTTTTTCACCACTAACAAATGTTAAATATTCAATCTTCAGTTTAGCTCCCAGTTGACAAGAATTTATAGACCAGATAATAATTAACACACTACATTGTTAAGAACTATATCAACAAAGGATCTGATACTCTCCTATGTAAGATTTTTAGCAGAATTACTTTGTTGAAAAGTGCTGAAAGTCTGTTTCTTTTTTGCTCTTATTTGTTGTAACATTGTTTCATTTTGTAGAAAATGACAAAAACGTTATTTTCTAAGCATTATGGAAATCTTAAATCATTATGGTATACATTAAATATCTACCTATTTAGTATTCTTTCTCTGACAAGAGCTTACTTACTTTCTGAAATGAACAACTGAACATACACAAAATGTATATTTTTAGCATTATGAGGAAATGAATTAGTACATTCAACACTAAGTAAAAGTATTTCAGGTATGTTTATTTGGTTTCAACCCTAACTGGTCTAACACCAACCAGTGGACTGCGGTTCATTTCTAGCACCAACTACCAAAAGTTAGCGTCGATCCCGCAAGTTAAGGCCTTATTCCCCGGCACATCTGCCGCTACTTCACACACCTGCCACAGATTCAGGGGGTCCCACGGCCACCTGCATGACAAACTGGCTACAAACTTGGAGGTTCCTGTGACCCCCTCAGGTTTCATAAATTGCTAGAGCAACTCACAGAAGGTAGGAGAGTGCTGTCCTTAACGATTACAGTTTTATAATAAAGGCTGCAACTCAGGAATGGCAAGATGAAGAGACGCCTGGGGATGGGCTGGGAGAGTCTTAAACACAGCTTTTATGGAACCAGGGCACGTTACCCTCCCCGCACATTAGTGATGACAAGCCAGGGATCTCTACTTAAGTAAATTCGATGTCGAGTTTTTACCGGGGTTTTGTTTTGTAGGTACAATATTTAGCCATATTATGGAACTCAATCTTTAGTCCTCCTCCTCTGTCTGGAGGTCAGGAGGTCTGGCTGATCCCACATGGCTTAAAGCCTCCATCCTGTAATCACGGGGTTGGTCTCCCCGGTGTGCCCAGCCCCCATTCTGAAGCTGTTTAGATGCCCGCCTGAAGTCACCTCATTAGCATAAAAAAGATACTGTTGTCACTGGGAAATCCCAAAGATTTAGTTTTCCTTCCAGGAACCAGGCACAAGGACCAGTTAATTCTTCATTCTACAACAATACCGATGTTAAGTACTTCATATTCTCATCATTTATTTGCGTGTAAGAAGCGGGTGTAGAGGTTTTTCTGGCTCAGTCTATTATGCAATCAGGTATCTCTTCTACAGTTTTAATGCTATGGAGAGATTTATGTTGTCTTGACTAATTGAAACCTAGGAAGCTCATTATTTCCCAAGGCAGCCTATTCCCTGGTTCGACAAATTTAATTACTAGAAGGTTTTTCTTTATATTAGGTAGTAATTCCCATAATCTTTAGCCACTTATAAGAAACATAGAAGAAATCTATTGCTTCTTCCGTAAGAAAAGCCTTCTAATACTTGAAAACAACTAACTTGAAATCTTAGTCACCTTTGGTTTTTCAACTGTCTTCTGTTCTCCAGACCAGTGGTCTCCTTTTATTTATTTATTTATTTATTTATTTATTTATTTATTTATTTATTTATTTATTGGTTGGTTGGTTCTGCAACCCTATCAGTGAAATAAATTTTGAGCAGAACCCCAATATATACAGGATATGTATCATTTCTGTTCAATGATATAAATGCACCCTTGTCAACCCATATAGGAAGAAATGTTAAAGCTTAATAATTTTATTTTCACTGTGAAACTATAAATAGTGCTAATATTTTCTTTTTATGCCTCTTATATCTCTTTGGAGACTGCAGTTCTCTGTCTGACTTTCCATAACCTGTCAGGACATGCTCTCTGGTCCCCTCCACCAGTCTTCCCGTAGGCAAAGCTCAGGAGGTCAGGGTCGCCCTGAAATAGGGTGTACACAGACGGGCGCATTCTGTAGGTGGATCTGAGCCACGCAAAGCGCAGTGGGATTTCCTTCCTGTGATGATTGTTTTTGTTAATGCATTCCAAGATTGTATTAGTGTTTAAAGAAGTAAGTCACACTCTTCGGTGATTTCAAAAGCATTGTCCAAACCTTTGGACTCTGGGCTATCTTTAGTAATTCCTCTCTAAGATTATTTTCATCTTTGCTTTTCATCTAAGAATATATATTCTCTACTTTCCTTTATTCTCAGATGGATATGTGTACATAAGAGATTATGTGTCTTTATTTTAGTGCTACTTTCACAATTTTAAGTAAGACGTTTCTGTATTACACCGATGGAGAAGTTCTTTCACCAAGCATGGCATTTTCTTTGTGTGCAGTGGCAAGGGAAGAGGGTTAGATCCCCCACACTTGAACACATGCCAGACTTCTGGAGAATGCATGAAAAGTTTTTTTGGTATTCAGGAAAGGCAAAGTATCTTGTGTCAATGTAAGAAATGTTTAAACCTTAGAGAATTTTTATGAGTTTATTTGAGCCGAATTGATGACAGTTGCTGGGAAGCAGAATCTCAACGGATTGAGAAGATGCCCCAGAGAATGGCAGTTTTGTGCCTTATTTTATACACTGCAATCAAAAGAGGAGGTGTAAGTGGTTACATGAAATTCATTGCAGATAGATTAGGGAGGCGGGAAAAAGCAAAGCAGGGAACTCTCTGGGATTGGGTAAAAAGTAAAATCAACAGACACATACCTTTTACATTTGTGGGTATAGGATGGTTAATTAAGATGATAGCAATAGCAAGGAGGGGTTTTGTGGTCACTGCTCTGGTTCACTGAGTGGTTGGGGAGGAGGGGCAGGGATAACGCTGACAGTCCAAAGGTATGCTATCTTAGATGCAAAACAAAGATAATAGGCTCAGTTAAGGTAAAGATTGACCTTTTGTCACGGAAGACATTAGCCTAGGACATGACTACCCACCATGACTCTCTTTTAGTTAGAAAGTTTTTAATTTCAGACCATCCTATGTGTTCTGTAGGTCTCTGAGTTTGTAAGGCCCATCAGGCAGGCCCCCCCCCGCCACTCCCAGTTTGTCAGGTTTAGTCTGCGGGCCCTTTTTCATCCACACTTGTTAATCAACAGGATCCATTTGTTTTTACTTTACTATATCCTTTATTATATCTTAACTATATCCCTTACTATGCCCTGAAAACTCCTCACAGAGGCCTCTGAGCAAACTAAGAAAATGAGAATCAAAATTCTTTATAATCATGTTTATATATAAAATATATTTGTACCTATGCCCTTGCCTGACTTCCTCTTCAGTGTTTTATTTTTCAGGAAACTCACACATATTTACTTGCTTATGTCTGTCCCTCCACCAGGACAGAAGCTCCCTAATGGCAGACTTACCTGTCCATCCCAAGCACGTAAAATAGAATTTATTTATAGTGGAAGTTACTTAAATGTTTGTTACTGATTAAACCCCTTTCTTTATATCTCAGCTCACAACTTGTACATACCTTGTTACTCACATACGGTCTGATCTATAAATTCCTAACTGCTCTTCTTGTTTACCTTTTCTGTCTCACTGAACCTGCCACTGGGTTGATTTTCCTTTCAGACGCGCACTGATTGTTACTTTGACCATACTGATTTTTTCTCTTCAGTTCAGACCTTTTAACTACCTTAAAAATGTACACAATAACATTTTAGATTCCTTTCTTTATATCTCCATGTGTGTGACACCGGGTGGGGCAGAAGTAGGTTTACAGTTGTGAGTATGCAAAACACAGTTTATACTTGTGTTATTACTTATTAATTATTGTATGATTTTCCATACGAACAACTGTGAACCTTCTTTGGCCTTACCTTGTTTTTTTTTTTTAATTTATTTTATTGATGATGCTATTACAGTTGTCCCATTTCCCCTGCTCGATTCCCCTCTGCCCCGCCGTTTAGTTTTTGTCCATGAGTCATACACATAAGTTCCCTGGCTTCCACATTTCCCATGCTATTCTCAACCTCCCCCTGTCTGCTTTCTACCTACCGCTTATGCTACCCATTCTCTGTACTTTCTCCTCCTCTCTCCCCCTCCCATTCCCCTGTTGATGTCCCTCCATGCCTTATATAAATCCCTTTAACATTTCATATAATAAAGCCTGGGTGATGATGAACTCTGAGAAGCACTTTATCTGCCCTTCCATTCTAAATGAGAGTTTAGCTGGATAGAGTATTCTTCGATGTAGATCCTTGCCTTTCATGACTTGGTATACTTCTTTCCAGCCCCTTCTTGCCTGAAAGGTCTCTTTTGAGAAATCAGCTGACAGCCTTATGGGAATTCCTTTGTAGGTGATTGTCTCCTTTTCTCTTGCTGCTTCTAGGATTCTCTCCTTATTTTTAATCTTGGATAATGTAATTATGATGTGTCTTGGTGTGTTCCTTTTTGGGTCCAACTTCTTGGGGACTCTGAGCTTCCTGGACTTCTAGGAAGTCTATTTCCTTTGCCAGATTAGGGAAGTTCTCTTTTGTTATTTGTTCAAATAAGCATTCAGTTCCTTGGTTTTCTTCTTCTCCTTCTGGCACCCCTATGACCCAGATGTTTGGATGTTTACAGATGTCCTGGAGGTTCCTAAGCCTCTCCTCATTTTTTTTGAATTCTTGTTTCTTCATTCCTTTTTGGTTGAATATTTTTCTCTTCCTCCTGATCCACACCATTGATTTGAGTCCTAGTTTCCTTCCCATCACTATTGGTTCCCTGTACATCTGCCCTCATTTCTCTTAGCATATTCTTCATATTTTCATCTAATTTGCGACCAAATTCAACCAATGCGACCAAATTCAACCAATCCTGTGACGGTCCTGATTACCAGTGTTTTGAACTGTGTATCCGATAGGTTGGCTATCTCTTTGTGGCTTAGTTGCTTTTTTTTTTTTTTTTTTAAGATTTTATTTATTTTTAGAGAGAGGAGAAGGGAGGGAGACAGAGAGGGAGAGAAACAGCAATGTATGGTTGCCTTTCACATGGCTCTCACAGGGGACCTGGCCTGCAACCCAGGCATGTGCCCTGACCGGGAATCGAACCGGGATCGTCTGGTTCCCAGCCCGCGCTCAATCCATTGAGCTACACCAGCCAGGGCACTAGTTGCATTTTTTCTGGAGCTTCGATCTGTTCTTTCATTTGGGCCATTCCTTACCCGCCCCACCTCCGTGCGCCTGTTACTTTAAGGGGCGGAGCCTTAGGTGTTCACCAGGGCATGGTAACCCACAACGCTGTGTTGTGATGCTACCTGTGGGGGCGGGGCCTGCGACAGAACATTGGCTCTTGCTCCTCTCCACTGGCTCCCAGTCACCTCGTGCGACACCCACAAGCAAATTGGGCCCCTCCGTGCCAAGCTGGCTCCCAGGTGGGTGGGCCTGTGCAGATCGAAGTCCCTGTGGGTCTCTCCAGTGAACTCTGCCATGATGCTGGTAGTTCCTCCCGCTGCCTCAACCCCCAGAGGTATTTTCAATGGTGGTTTGAGGCCCCATTTCCCTGGGTTGATGGGCTGCGTGGTCTGCTCTGCTCCCCAACTCTTCCTCCCTCTTCCTCCTGGTCTATCTGCGCACATACGAGGGACCGCCCAGTCCACCAGTCTCATCCCTGGTGGGTCCGGGTCAGCCAGCCGCAGGCCTATCCAGCAGCTGCAGTGTTGCCCCCACAGCTCCATAAACTGCCCTCTCCCCGCATGCTCTCAGCCCGGCTCCACCCTGCTTACCGGTATGGATGAGCATGTCTTCCTTAACTTATTGATTGTGGGACTTCCAAACAGTTGGATTTTCTGTCAGATTTGGTTGTTTTTTGCTTTTAAATTGATGATTTCCCTTTGTTTTGGTTGTGCGAGGAGGCATAGTATGTCTACCTACGCCTCCATCTTGGCCGGAAGTCCCTCACCTTGTATTTTTTATTTTATTTTAATTATTTATAGAGAGAAAGGGAGGGAGAGAAACATCAGTGTGTGGTCACCTTTCATGTACCCCCCCACCAGGGACCCAGCCCACAACCCAGGCACATGCCCCGACTGGAAATCAAACCAGCGACCCTTTGGCTAGCAGGTTGGCACCCAATCCACTGACTCACACCAGCTAGGCCCCACCTTGTATTTTAAGTAGTTTGTAATTATCACCTATATTTTTAGCAGCTTTATTGAGGTATAATTGATACACATTAGTCTGCACATATTTAAAATGTACAACTGATAAGTTTTGACATATGTGCACACCAATGAGGTCAACCCCACGGTCAAAATAATGAACACACTCATTCTAAAAAGTTTACTTTTATCCCTTTGTAATCTAGCTCTCCTTCACCCCAAGGAAACTACTAATTTATTCTCTGTCACTATTAGAATAGTTTGTATGTCATAGAAATTTATGTAAAAGAAATCACACAGTGTGTACTGTTTGGCTTCTTTCACTCAGCCTATTACTTTGAGATTCATACATGTTGCATGTATCAGGTTTTTTTCCTTTTTAATGTTGAGTCATAAGTATTCCATGCCGCAGTTTGCATATTCATTGCCGTGTTAATGGACATGTCGGTTATTTTCAGGTTTAGGTCGTTACAAATAAAATTACCATGAACATTCGTATATTAGCCTTTAATATAGACTTTTACTTTGCTTTGGTAAAGATATAGTTGTGGAATGGCTAGACCATATGGTAGATGCATGTTTAAGTTATCAGAAACTCTCCCCACTGTTTCCCATTCTCGTCATCAGTGTCCTGCACTCCAGTTTGTTAAGTGTCCTCACCAACACCTGATATGCTGGTCCTTTAATTTTAGCCCTTCTCTTGGGTGGATAATGCTATTTCATTGCAGCTTTAATTTGAATATCCCTTTTCACTAATGATTTTGAACATCTTTTTATGTGCTAATTTGCCATCTTTACGTATTCTTTGTCAATATATCTTTTTAAATATCTTGCATATGTAAAAATTAAATTACCTTATTAAGTTGTAAGGGTTCTTTATTCTAGATAACAGGTTCTCTGTTGGATGCATGGGTTTGCAAATATTTTCCTCCACTCTGTAGATTGTCCTATTTTCTTAATATCTTTTGAAGAACAAAATTTATTATTTTGACAAAGTGCAATATATTATTTTTTCTTTTATAATTTGTCCTTCTTGTGTCATATTTAGCATCTGCCGAATTCTAGGTTCTAAAATATCCTCCTATCTTTTCTTCAAGAAATTTTATAATTTTACCTCTTACCTTTGTATCTACGATCTGTTTTGAGTTAATATTTGTTTATGGTGTGAAGTAAATGTCCAGGTTAATTTTATCTACAGTTGTTCCAGAATCATTTGTTTAAAAAGATTATCCTTCTCCCTTGAATTCTTCTCATCTTTTTCAAAAATCAGTTGACTATGTATGTGTGTATGTCTCTACCTCTGAACTATAACTCTGTATTCTATTGCATTGATCTAAATGTCTCTCTTTATATCAATAATACATTGTTTTGATAAGTGTAGCTTTATAATAATCCCTAAAATCAGTTAAAGTAAGTCCTTCAACTTTATTCTTTTTCAGTTTGTTTTGCCTATTCGAGATCCTTCGCATTTGCATGTAAATTTCAGAATCAGCCTGTCAAGTTCTGTGAAAAATATCTGCTGGAAATTTTATTGATAGCAAGTTGGATCACTATACTAATCTGGGCAGAATTGACAATTTTGAGGCCAAGTCATAAATATGGTATATGCCTCTGAATTTATTTATTTCTTCTTTAATTTCTCTCAGAAATATTTTGTTGTTTTCAGGGTACAAATCTCATACATATTTTGTAAGATTTATCCATATTATTTTATAGTTTTTGATACTATTTTAAGTAAGATTGCTTTTTAAACTTCAGTTTCCTATTGTTGCTAGCATATGCAATTACAGTTGATTTTGTATATTTATCTTGTATATTGCAACCTTGCTTATTATTTCTAGTACACTTTTATTCTTAGGATTTTCTCTATAGATAATTATGTCATCTACAAATTAACACAATTTTACTTCTTTTTCAATATCTTTATGTTTTTATTTTTTCTTTTTAATGCATTAGGTAAAAAATTCAGCATAATGTATGCATTAAACCAGTGACAGTGGACATTCTTGCTTTGTCCCTCATCTTACAAAAAAGCATTTTTTTAATAATTAGGTATTATTTAAGCTATAGTTTTTTTCACAGATTTTCTTTTCCAAACTGGAAACTTTCCCTTCTTCAATTCCTCTATTGCTGAGAAATTATATCATGATAATTGCTAAAATTTATCTATTGCTTTTCTCCACTTATGGAAATTATCATGTGTGGGCGTTTTGGTTTTGGGTGGGTATTTTTTTGTCTGTTAACATGATGGATTACTTGATTGATTTCTGAATATTAAGCCAATCTTTAATTCCTAGGGTGAACCTCCCTTGGTCATGGTGTATTGTAATCTTTGTATATATTGTTCAGTGGTAGAGCTGTTCAAGTCTTTTATACCCTCACTGGTTTTCTGCTGACTTAGTCTATTAGTTGTTGTGAGGGAAGGAAGGAACGTAGTGGGAGACCTCGCCAAGAGCCAAGGGTAGGGGCAGCTAGACGTGAGACAGTAGGCATCTTCAGTATTTTGATTCTAGTTGTTTTAAACTGCGAAATACTGTATTCACTAAGAGCTGTGAAATATATTTTAGTGTTTTATAACATAATAAGGCGACTGTCTAAGAAAAGAAAGGAAGTACTTTTGAAATTTCTAACCATAATTTTGGCATTACCTACTTTTCCTTTCAGTTCTAGAAATTTTTGCCTTACATATTTTGAATCTTTGTTACTTTTACAGAGACATTTGAGCTTGTTGCATCCTCTTGATGAATTTACCCCTTTATGGTTATGAAATGACCATCTCTATCCCTCTTTCCTAATAAAGAGTCTCTTTCGTTATAAGCAACTCATCTTAATGACCTAATCTTCCTACCACCAGCAGTGACACTGGCTCATTCTAAAGAGAGCGCTTGCTAGCAGTCGGCTTTCCAGTGATGTAAGGGACTGCCTCAGCACGTAGTGAGAGCTTGGAGCAGGACTTTTAAAGCATGGGATGGACTTGTAGGGATGTTGTATGTAAATTTCAGATATTTTTGGTCATTGAATTACATGCTTTTTGAAGTGCTTTCTATGTCCGATCTCCATTAGTTCTAATTCTTTAGTATATTGCTGGAGAACTGTGCATATTATGACTATTTCCAGCTACTTTATAATAATAATAGGAAATTGCTTCATATATTTGTAATGGTTCTTTTTATCTATATGTTGTTCACTCTGAAAAGTCATCTCCTGATATGTACTCTGGTATTTGTGCTCTTAGATAGACTTGATAGCGTGGTTACCATTTATTCTTTTTATCAACTCTGTACAGTGCTGTTGTTGGTTTTTTATTTGTTTTTATTATGTTAATATTTTTTTGTACATATATTCTCTTTGCAATTGGATTGTAAGCTTTTTAAGGACCAGATTGTATTAAGTCCTTGCCTCCCACCGCCCACTCCCTGCCTAACGGATATCCCCCAAACCTAACGAAAGCTCTGAGCGTAGATAACATGGATTCACCATTTATGACAGAAGGTATGGGAATGTTAAATCCCCCTCTAGGGTTGACTCACACGGAACGAATCCTGTCACTTCTTGTGCAATGACAAGGTCAGTATGTAAATGAACGGCCAATTAATTTGTTAAAAGTTTAAAGAAATATTCATTTATCCTTTTTGAAGTTTTATTTATTTTTAAATTCAGTATGTTTCATAAAGTTAAATTTTTACTTTTATTTTCTTAAAGCAGTTCTTGGAACACCTCACAGCTTGCCACGTCTGATGAGCCCATCCATCTCCCCTGCATTTTTACATTTGAATAAAGCACATCAGGTATATAAATAGCATTGAGTATTGAAGTGTCAAAAATTCAGAGTGAATATTTTGTTTGTTCCTAACAAGTAAAATCCTCAAGAAGTTAAATGAGTATTAAAAAAAAATCCATAGTCATTAATTACAGCTATATAAAAACATAACTTAATAAGTACATCAGATCAAAGCTAATCAAAGCAACATAGTTATATATATATTTATTGATTCTTATTTGTAGGGCATTAAGAAGGGAAGGGGTATATTTTGTGGTATACATGTGTTGGCTAACAATAGGGATTGGCTCAGATATTTGTAGGTGACTTCGTCATGTGTGAACTCACAGAGTAAACTTACACACACCCTGATGGTGTAGCCTACTATGTACCTAGGTATGTGGTACAGCCTGTCGCTCCTAGGCTACAAACCTGTGCAGCGTGTTACTGTACTGAGTACCATAGGCAGTTGTACCACAGTGGTAAGTGCTTGCGTATCTAAACCTAGCAATGGCACAGTAAAAACGCAGTATAAAGGAGAAAAATTGGTAGTGCACTTGCAGGGTTGGAGTTGTTCTGGGAGGATCAGTGAGGAGCGAATGTAAAGGCCCAGGACACTACCATATGCTGGTACATTCTTTATAAACACTGTGCACTTAGGCCACATTAAATTTATGAAAAATACTTTCTTCAGTAATAAGTAAACCTTAGCTAACTGTAATTTTTTTAACTTTATAACCTTAATTTTTTTTTTTTTACTTTTCAACTCTTGTAATAACATTTAGCTTAAAACACACATTGTGCGTCTATTCAAAAATATTTCCTTTATATCTTTATTCTGTAAGCTTTTCCTATTTTAAAAATCTTGCTATTTTTAGTTTTTAAATTTTTTGGTTAAAAACTAAGACACAAATACACACTAGCTTTGGGATCATCAAATCACTGTCTTTCAGCTCCACATCTTATCCCACTGGAAGGTGTCGAGGGCCAGTGACATGCATGGGCCTTTATTTCCTACCACTGTCGTGTATTTGGTCCATCGCTGACCAAAACGTTGTTATGTGGTGCGTGACTGCACTTCAAAACAAGTCCTCTGATGGGGTCTTAACTCAAAAAAGTGTTTACAGTAAGAAAGAATGAATAAATGAACAGTAACTCTTATTCTTAAAATGTAGTTGGTGTTGTAAAAATAATTCATATATTTGTGAAAGTAAAAATTGGTTTTACTTTTTTTAGATAAGTATTTTAAAATGTGTCTGTATATGTAAATTTAATATTGGAGATGAGCATTAGTTTCAGGTGGTGTTAAGGCTGTCTTTGTATACAAGCCTAATTATTCATCAGACCCCATGCATAACAGATGATTGCGTTTTGTGTGAATAAGTGTCTGGTTCTAAACCTAGCTTCATAAGGGAAAGGGCTGTCCTTTATTTTTCATTCTCAGCATCTAACACAGGACCTTTTACACTATAGGGCCTTATTCATTCCTTTACTGAACATATTTTATTTAGAATCTAACATGTACTAAACACTCTGCTAATCACTGAGGCTACAGCATTGAACTCACATTGTCCCTGTTCTTACAGAATTTCAGCAAACAGAGAAAACAAACATTAAACAGCTAATTACATCAGGGTGTGAAGAGTGATAGAAGAAGGGTGTTCAGAGTTTTGACAATATTCTCTTTATTTTAGAATAAAGATCAAAATGCTTAATTTTGCCTTGAAGGCATGTCCAGGCTGGGCTCCCATGCTCACTGGGCGTCACTGTCTCAGCTACCGTGGCCTGCTTTGGTCCTCAGAGGCCTTGTTCCCTTCTCCTTGGGTCTTTGCTCCTCCTGTTCCTTCTGCCTGGAACACCCCCCACTCCAACACCACCTCATTCCCCCGGATTTCACCTAGTTATTTTTCTGCAGCCTTCAGATCTCTGCACAGTAGTCCCTCAGGAAGACCTTCTTTGAATTTACCAGTCTCAGTCACTTCCCCCACTATTTGTTTTCGTAGCTCCTTGTGTTTTCCCTTCATGTACTCATTATCATTTGTAGTTACATGTTTTTATAGTTAGTGAGTGCTTCTTTCTTCAGGAGACTATGAGATCCATGAGGGCCGATCGTGTCGTATTTCTCACTTTGTAGCACAGGGCCTGGCACACAGGAAGTGCTCAGCAGGTCTTCGTGGACTGATGAAATGAATGAATGAGTGAGTGAGTGAGTGGTGCTGACATTAAAGCCAGAGAGGGATGGGGGGCGGAGATGAAAGAAAAGGAGGGATGAGGTGTTCACTTGATGATGGTGTGGACACGTCTTACATATTGTTACAAGAAGTAATGGACGTTGCCTGAAGTTGCCGAGCGAGATGCGCAGGAGCTGTTGCTTTTGCTCAGATCAGCTAGAGAGTTGAACTGTGAAGTGGGTTGTATGACAAGCAGCTTCTAACAGTTAAACTAACTTAACGTTTTATCGTTTTTCACAGAGCTCAATTGTGGGTAATACTTCTCATTTGTTCCTTCAGAACCTTCCCCACACACCACTGGCACAGCAGCAGTTAATGAAGTTTGAGAGTATTCATTCTAATAATGTAAGCATGGGTTTTTCTTTTGGAATGAGTTCATTTTTCTTTTTTCTGTAATCAGGCTGTCGGTCAGATTGAGTTTCCACTTGTTCAGGCTTTTAATTCTGTTGTATCCTGCTGCCATTGGCAAAAGTCTCACTTTCTTTTCTTTGTTGGCAGAAACCGGGCTTGCTTGGAGAAGCCCCAGCTATGGTGCTGCAGACCGCAGTCGGGATAGGGTCGGCCCTTCCCTTGAAAGCAGAGTTGGGTCACCATGGAGAAGCACATAAAAGTGAGTGATGCGCGTTTACCGGCAACTCCGTAAACAGTCAGATTTGAAATTTCAAGTTAGTTTACCTGTATTCTACTTTTTACAGAAAGGTCCAGTTTGAGTTTTATTCAGTCATCTAAAGTTTCGAGAGCCCTTTTGGCTTTTCTGTTTTCAATATTAGAAAACTATTGGTGAGTTACTGATAAACTTGCTTCCGTGCCAGAGAAGCATATCCTACAGGGAGAGGCTTCAATATTTGATGAAGGCTCAGAGCGGCGTGAGGCGAAGACACGGATCCACCCGGGACAACATGCTGCCCGCTGGGCTGCCGGCACGTGTGGCTGCGCGCCCGTGCAGTGTCTGTCTGGCTGAGAAGCCATTCGCTTCTCTAAATTATCTGGTGTTTGTAAATGTAAAGTGTATGTATTTGTATCATTTAAAAAAATGGGGTCTCCAGATTGAAACTTAGAATTAAAAAATAGCCTTGAGACCGTTCTGGAAGTGGCTGGAGAAAAGCATGGTTCCATTGCAGGTCTCTGTTTTCTCACACAGGAACGTGCTGACTACAGCCCCTAACCTCGCCTTTTGAATTGGACTGTTCTCTTACAGGTTAAAAAAGGGGTTATTTGTGTTTTGCCTATAACTTAGCAAAATCAAAATGACTCTTATGAATGGGTCTTGTCTAACCAGAAGTTTTTTGCATTTGTGGTTCACTGTAGCATCTAATCTGATTCCAACGCAAACAGCTATAACAGCTGGGATGGGCATGTTACCATTCTTTCCAAATCAGCACATTGCTGGACAAGCTGGGCCGGGGCAAGGGAGCTCTCAGGAGAAACAGCCAGCCTCCGTGGGAATAGCAGAAGGAAATTTCTCAGGGTCACAGGCTTATCTTCAGAGCTTTCCAAACCTTAGTGCTGGAGGCTTGCTGACAGGACACCACAAACAACCGCAAAGCCAGCCAAAAGGCACAGAGGTGAGTTCGGGGGTAAGAAAACTCTGTGTGTGCCTGTACATACACACACATATATATAAACAGTGCGGTGTGTGCTCCATGTGTACTTACACACACACTACAGGGAGTATATGTATTCTTTTTGTTACCCATTAATTTTTTTAAATATATATTTTATTGATTATGCTATTACAGTTGTCCCAAGTTTTCCTCCTTCACCCCCTCCACCTAGTACCCGCCTTCCCTCCAGCATCCCCCTCCTTAGTTCATGTCCATGGGTCATGCATAGTTCTTTGGCTTCTCCATTTCCTATACTATACTTGACATCCCCCTGTCTATTTTGTACTTACCAATGATGCTTTTTATTCCCTGCACCTTTCCCCCCCCCACCCCCGACCCCTGCCCGGCCCTGAAATGATCTCTATCTACGATTCTGTTTCTGTTCTGGTTATTTGCTTAGTTTGATTTTCTAGTTCAGTTTTTGATAGTTGTCGATTTATTCATAGTTTTGATCTTTATTTTCTTAAATAAGTCCCTTTGACATTTCATATAACAATGGCTTGGTGATGATGAACTCCTTTAGCTTTACCTTGTCTGGGAAGCACTTTATCTGCCCTTCCATTCTAAATGATAGCATTGCTGGATAAGTAATCTAGGTTGTAGGTCCTTGCTTTTCATCACTTCTAGTACTTCTTGCCAGCTTCTTCTAGCTTGCAAACTTTCTTTTGAGAAGTCAGCTGATAGTCTTATGGGAACTGTTTTGTAGGTAATTATCTGCTCTTCTCTTGCTGCTTTTAAGATTATGTTTAACCTTTGACATTTTAATTTTGTTATGTCTTAATGTGGTTCTCTTTGGGTCCAACTTGTTTGGGACTTTCTGTGCTTCCTGAACTTGCATGTCTATTTCCTTCACCAAATTAGGGAAGTTTTCTTTCATTATTTTTTCAAATAAGTGTCAGTTTCTTGCTCTTCCTTTTCTCCTCCTGGCACCTGCATTATTCGGATGTTGGTACATTTAAAGTCCCAGAGGTTCCTAAGCCTGTCCTCGTTTTTTTTTTTTAATTCTTTTTTCTTCCTGCTGTTCTAATTGAATGCTTTTTCCTTCCTTGCATTCCAAACCATTGGTTTAATTCTTGGCTTCATCCTTTCCACTGTTGATTCCCTGTAGATTTTTCCTTCTTTCACTTAGTGTAACCTTCATTTCTTCCCTTACGTTGTTGCTATACTCAGCGAGTTCTTTGAGCATCCTGATAGCCAGTGTTTTTTTTTTTTTTAAAGATTTTATTTATTTTCAGAGAGAGGAGAAGGGAGGGAGAAAGAGCAATGTATGGTTGCCTCTCACATGGCCCCCACTGGGGACCTGGCCCGCAACCCAGGCATGTGCCCCAACTGGGAATCAAACTGGGACTCTCTGGTTCCCAGCCTGCGCTCAATCCACTGAGCTACACCAGCTAGGGCAAGATAGCCAGTGTTTTGAACTCTGAGTTTTTACCCAGTGATTTTAATGGTTTATAAACCACTGACACATTTATAGATGTTATAATTGATAGGTAGAATACATTACATTTAATTTTTATTTTATTTGTACTCTAAAATACCATTTTGTTTGTAAGTGGTATAAAACTGATGCTATAAGGAGAATATGAGGGGAAAATTTACATAGTTGGCTGTGTTCCAATGTCAAGTTAAACTGCTAAGGCAGTTCTTCACAGAATGAATTTTTAAAATTTATGTGCAGTATTAATAGCTTGGGTTATCAAGGGGAATTAAACAAAAAGAACTCATATATGAATACTTTACTTTTTGCACAGAATCTTTAATTTACATTAAATACAAGTACCAGTGTCTCTAGAAAAACAATGTGTGAGGTGATAGACATAATGGGCGACTGAGAATCTATTCAGGAGAAGACGGCCCAGGTCGGGCGGGGTCTGGAAACCAAGTCCTGCGAAGGACTGAGGGCAGGGTGTATGTGGACCTGGAAAGGAATGACCGACATTTAAAAAGAAATACTCATAGAGTAGTCCCATGGTATTCTGTGTTTCCTTAGTGGGCAGAACTAGTGCCGTAAGTATGACATAAAATAGATTCAGGTTTAACAGAACAGAGAACAATGAAGCTTTGAAACTAAGGAAAAGTTTCACAGAGATGTGACTGCCATCTCACTGAAAGCATTGGGCAGGCCCTGGGTGAGCGTCTGTGTGGATTGCTGCAGAAGTGAGTTCTCTTTCTGACAACAGCGGGTCGGACCAAGCCCTCTGAAGTGTGTTTTCCAAATACGGGGCAAGATTGTGGACTTTGTTAAGTGATCTGTTTAACTTGGTTTTAGGTTTTTAGACCTGCATCCTTTTTCATCTTGATTTTTTTATTGAGGTATAATTGACATACAACATTCTTATTTTCATGTGTACATCATAATGATTTCATATTTGTACATATTGCAAAATGATCACAGTAAGTCTAACTTCTTTTTTTAAACTATGATAAATTATTCACATGGAAACGTTTGATGTACATATTTCTTGCTCAGTTCTCTCCAAACATGGATTTATGTCTGTTATGAAAAGAAAATATAATAGCTTCAGGTTAAATCATAATGCTAAGATGCTAAACAGTTATTACTGCTTGTACAATTCAATGTTGGAGTCTTGGTTCGGGGGACACACCCACACACACACAGATTTTCTTTTATGTAGATGACAATTTAGATAAAATACAGGTACTTTGGCAAAATACCCAAATATCCTCCAGGAATTGCCAGAGATGAAATGTGAAAACGAAGTACTTGGAGACTTTGCAACTTCAGAAACAGTGATAAGATCCATGAACAACAGGGGAAAGTCTTTTGATTCATTAGAGTTAGTTCTAAATATTATCAGACTATGTAACATCAAGTAATCTTCTAATCAAAACTTTCTACTTTTGTAATACTGGTTCATCAAAAATCAAATCTCCATGAATCAGAGCACTGTCCATTCGCAGCGTGGCAGTGAGCGACGTTGAAAAGCAGGTCTGCGAAGGCACCGAACGTCGTGCTTCGTGTCTTTAGTGCTGCCTGACAAGGTTTGTTACGCTTCAGCCATCTCAGTGTGCTTTGAAACTTAAAATAATTACAGTTGAAATAGTTTCTCTAATCTATGTAAGTGCGTACCGTGGCAGAATTTATTTACTCAGGACAGATTTTATTTCCAATAGTATATGTAAAATTGATCACAAAGTCAGAATACAGTTCACAGTTTGTAAAAACCAAGAATTCCAAACAGAAACATTAACAATTTTACAGTATATATCTAATTTATTTTTTAAGTATTCTGAATTGTTTTTATACAAGTAATCAATTGTTACTTTTTCAAATGAAACTCTCCGTAGGCTAGAAGAGGGTATGTGGTATTGCTTCATTAAAAACCAATATAAATTTCATTTTTTCTGTGCTGGTACTTGAACTCTTTCCAAGTAGTTATCTGGCAGAATCACCTGACCTCTCTCTCTGATAATGTCTTTCTTTCTGGGAGTGCACAGCCTCCTTTAATTTTTCAGGCTGTCGTTCTTACCTTCTGCGTCACTGCTGTGTCCTCTTGAGCTTCTTTCTGAGTTTTTCAACTTGCTGTTGTGGCCGATGAATCCTTTTTCTCTGGCGCATTGGATCTTCCTCAGTACGGTTGTGATCACAGAAAACCGAGAGGTAGCGGGGTCTGAAGAGGAGGGGTCAGTAATCCCACAGCAGCATCAGTCTGGGAGATGGGAGGTGTTAAAGGAGATGGGGGAAGCTCTTCTTCTGCTTCCAGAAGATCTTCCTGCTTGTCCTGTGCTTCGGCACAAAGAAATATTGTAGGCACAGCATTCTCTTTCCGTATCTTGTTGCGTCCCTTTCAAAGCAATCTGGAGTAAAGTGTTCTGAACAAATACCGCTGTACTTGGGTATAAAGTTTTCTCTTCTGACAGCTGCCTCCCGTTCTTTACAAAGACTGGGTCGAGTAAGAGGAAACTTGTGGAAAGAAATGGACTTATCCTTATACTCCAGTGTCTTTTCAGATCGTATGAATCCGTCGCCTTATCCTGTGGGTTCCTGTAGCTGTAGGCTAAATGGGGCAGCACCATCCTTCCGGTCCTCGGTCATTTCGCCTGTCGCCCCAGCGGGCAGCTGAAGCTGTTACCGATGTCGCTGTTCTTGGCTTTGACACGCTTGCTCTTTCAGTAGCTTTGGCCAACAATTACAGTGATGAGAGCCTCACTCGGGGGCGGCCGATGTGCCCGCTTTGTTGTTTGCATTTGCAGAAGGACCACAACCAGTCCCCATCCGCCATCTCCAAGGGGGCAGAGGAAGCCACGATAAGTCTAGCTTCTGTCACCATACGTAGTTACAGAATATGTTTTTTCTTGTGATGAGACTTTTAAGATCTGTTTTAGCAACTTTAAAATATGCAGTGCAGCTCTTGCTGGTGTGGCTTAGTTGGTGGAAGTGTTGTCCTGCACACCCTGAGTTGGGGGTTCGATTCCCGGTCAGGGCACATACCTACATTGCAGGTTCAGTCCCCATTTGGGGCACATGTAAGAGGCAGTCTATCTATGTTTCTCAGATCGATGTTTCTTTCTATCTCAGCCTTCTCTCTCTCAAATCAATAAACATATATAAAAATATTTTTAAATATGCAATACAGTATTATAAACTGTAGTCACCATACTGTACATTATATCCCCATGACTTATTTTGTAATGGGAAATTTGTGCATTTTGACTCCATGAACGTGGGTGTCTTTTCATTTATTTGTCTTCTTTCATTTCTTTCCACAGTGTTTTGTAGTTTTCAGTGTATAAGTATTTCTCAGTTCATTTACTTCCTAAGTATTCTATTGTACTGGAATTGTTTTCTTAGTTTTCTTTTGTATTATACTTTGTCAGTATATAGAAACAATTAGTTTTGCCTGTTGATTTTTGTATCCTGAAATTCACTTATTATTTCTAACAGTTTGTGTAATCTTTAGGGTATTCATGTCCTACGCAGTTTACCTTTTTGTTTCTAACTTGCGTGCCTTTTCTCTCTGTTTGCTGCTGAATTGCTCTGGCTGGAATGGTAAATGCTGTGTTGAGCAGAAGTGGTGGAAGCGTCTTTGTCTCATTCCGGAATGTACAGGGGGAGGTCTCAGCCTTTCCCCAGTGATTTCCAGTCGTTTCCTTCCGTTCCTGCTTTGTTGAGGGTGTTAAATTTTGTGAAATGCTTTCTCGGCGTCAGTTGAGATGATCATGTGTTTCTTTCCTTCATTCTGTTAATGTGATATATCACATTGAATTATTTTTGTATGTTGAATCATCTTTGCATTCCAGGGTTAAATCCCAATGGTTATGGTGTATAATCCTGTCCTGCTGGACTTGACTTGCTAGTGTTTTGTTGATGGTTTTGCATCAATATGGAAAAGGGATATCAGTCTGTAGTTTTCTTGCAATATCTGTCTGACTTTAGTACCAGAGCAATGCTATCTCATAGAATAAGTTAGAAAGTGTTCCCTCTTCCTCAATTTATGGGAGAGTTTTAGGAGGGTTGGTGTTAATTCCTCTTTAAATGTTTGGCAGAGTTCTGCAGTGAAGCCATTTGGTCCAGGGCATTTTTCTGGGCAAAATAGTATAACTGTTAAGAAAGGAAGGGAACTTCCAGTCAAGGTGATGGTGTAGGCAGACATGAATCACCTCCTTGCACAACCACATCAAAATTACAGCTAAAATCTAGAACAGCCATCACTCAGAGCCATCAGAAATCAAGTTGAATGGAAGTCTGACAACTACGAATTAAAGAAACCACATCCATCCAGACAGGTAGGAGGGGCGCAGATGCAGAACAGGCTGGTCCCTCACCCATGTATGATGGATAAAAAATCAGGAAGGATATTTGGAAAGCAAAGAGTCCTAGCCCCACCCCAGGCACATAGCCCAGGGGTCCAGTGCCCAGGAGATAAGTCTCCGCAACTTCTGGCTGCAAAAACCAGCGGGGATTGAGTCAGGGGAAGAAACTTCTGGAGTCCCAACAGTTCCTCTTAACCCGCACACAGACTCAGCTACTCAGACTCACTCCCTCTGAACTCCAGCACCGGGGTAGCAGCCTGAAAGGCACCATTGGCATGCAGGGGGAAACTGAAGTGATTGACATCAGAGTGAGCAGAGGCCATTGTCCCTTTTCTGAAGCTTCCTCCCACAGAGCCAGCAAGCAGGTGCCATATCTGACACTCTATCAACCTGGGTAACACTGTTTGCCCCACCTTGGAGATCCTGAGGCTCCACCCCACCACACTTAGGGATGCACCCAAGCTGCTTTTCCATATGGATGGCTGGTCTTGGCTCCTGTTTCACATCTTCCTAAATCCTCAAAAACAAGCAACAGCTGGTCTAAGTAAGTACTAGCAGGAGCCGGCCTCGATTCACAGTGTGGCTTCTCCCAGGAACTTCCAAGCCCAACACACGTAGCAGCTATCTCAGATTGCTTTGTAGCTCATGCAGGTGGCCCCAGGCAAAACACAGGTGGGGGCTGACATTGGCCTGTGCCACCTCGGAAACCCCAGAGCCAGTGCACACAGCGGACAGCTGCAGACCACATTGGAGCATCACCACCCTGCCTCTGGTGGTCAGTGTTCATAGCCAATCCTTGCAGCTGACTAGCCTGGCTAAAACCCTCCCATTGATCTGCCAACAGCAACCAAGGCTCAACTAAAGAGCAGAGTATACTCAGACCACACAGAGGGCGCACCTCAAATACCCAGCTTGGGTGATAGGGGAGGCTGAGCCACTGGACCATACAAGACAGCTACTACATTAGGCCACACAACCAAGACATGGAGTCAGAGCAGCTCTACCTAATACATAGAAACAAACAAAGGGAGGCTTCCAAAATGAGGAGACAAAGAAACATGGCCCAAGTGAAATATTAAAACTCCAGAAAAAGAGCTAAATGAAATGGAGATAAGCAACCTATCAGATGCAGCATTCAAAACACTGGTTATAAAGATGCTCAAGGAACTTAGTGAGGACCTCAGCAGCATAAAAAAGATCCAGTCAGAAATGAAGGACACAATAATTGAAATAATGAACAATTTACAAGGAAACAGCAGTACAGTGGATGAAGCCAAAAATGAAATCAATGGCTTGGAACCTAAGGAAGCAAAAAACAACCAATCAGAACAACAAGAAGAAAAAAGAATCCAAAAAAATGATAGTATAAGCAGCCTCCGGGACAACTTTAAGCATTCCAACATTCACATTTTAGTGGTGCCAGAAGGAGAAGAGAAAGAACAAGAAATTGGAAATGTATTTGAAAAACTAATGAAAGAAAACTTCCCTAATTTGGTGAAGGAAATAGATATGCAAGTCTAGGAAACACAGAGAGTCCCAAACAAGATGGATGCAAAGAGACCCACTCCAAGGCACATCATAATTAAAATGCCAAAGATTAAAGATAAAAAAAAAAAATCTTAAGAGCAGCAAAATAAAAGTAGTTAGTTACCTGCATGACTGTCAGCTGATTTCCCAAACTTAGCAGGCTAGAAGGGATTGGCAAGAAATAGTCCAAGCCATGAAAAGCAGGGACCTACAGCCAAGATTGCTCTTCCCAGTAGAACTATCATTTAGAATGGAAGGGCAGATAAAGTGTTTTCCAGAGAAGGTAAATCTAGAGTAGTTCATCATCACCAAGCCCTTATTATATGAAATATTAAAGGGGCTCAAGAAAAAGAAGATCAAAACTACTAACAATAAAATGGCAAAAATTGTAAATCTACAGATCTATCAACAATTGAATAAAAAACAAACTAAGCAAACAAGAATAACAGAGACAGAATCATGGATACAGAGAGTGTTTTGATGGTTGCCAGATGGGATGGGGTGTGGCGGATGGGTGAAGAGGTGAAGTATAAATAGGTAGTTACAGAATAGCCATGGGGATGTAAAGAACAGTACAGACCAGGGGTTTCAAACTCATTTTCCCCGAGGGCCACATCAGCCTCTCAGTTGCCTGCAAAGGGCCAAATGTAGTTTTAGGACTATATAAATGTAACTACTCCTTAACAGTTAAGCGAGAGCTCAGCTGCCTCCTGGTAGAAACGAGGTGCCGGGCTGGATAAAACAAGGTCAAGGGCCGGATTTGACCCGCGGGCCTTGTGTCTGCCACCTGTGGTATAGAAAGTGGAGCAGGCAGAGAATTTATGTGTGTGACCATGGACATGAGTAATGGTGAGGCGATTGCCTGAGGGATAGGACGTGCTGGACGGAGGGGGCAAAGGGGGAGAAATCAGGACAACTGTAACAGCATCATCAATAAAATATAATTTTTTAAAAAGGGGTTTGAGGCCTGACCTCAGCACTAAATTTTTTAAAAAACATTGGTAACTTTGTTTCCGGAGATAAGGTATGGAATTTGTTTTTCCTTGTGAAGATGAATTCTCTCCTGGGTCAAATGAGAAGGTTGTACAGGGTGGCCTTTAATTTTCTTCCAGTTATAACGTTCCATGGTTCTAGAATAGATTTTTTTTAATTTATTGAAAAATGAATAGCAGGCAAAATGTGATCATTTTAATCAATATCCAGAAATATTTTATAACTTTATATCTTCAAACATTAGTGTCCACAAGTTTTTACCACCCTAGATTTTTTTAGAATAAGTGTTTGTCTACTTCTGCATTTTTATTTCCTTGTACCTTTTATTAAGCATCCACTCTTTTGTTTTTGGTGAGTAGGCTGCCTCTAAGAATCAGACTTCGCTCTTGGGAGAACCACCAAAAGAAATCCGACTTAGTAAAAATCCGTACTTGAACTTGGCAAGCGTGTTGCCCAGTATGTGCTTATCATGTAAGTGAAACACTCGGGATTAATACTTTGGAGTTTTATTGGATACTTTCCTTAATGAGTTTTTCTTCAGTTTTTAACTTAATAGAAGCAAATCATGCCTATTGACCAGTTTAAGCCTAAATTACAACTCCAGTCTTTAAATTGAAAGATCAACTAAAATTAACAGTTTAAAATGCCTCCTACTTTAAGGAAGACATCTTTTATAATACTTTATTAATAATATCAGTTTATTGAATTATTGAGTCATGATTTAAAATAATTGAGCAAAAGAGTTATTTGGCTATATTATAATTATTTACAATACCTATGGAATCATATTTCTAAAAGAGTGTCTAACCTAATGTATCTGGAGTGTTAGCAGGACACGCTAAAAATGTGCGAGTTGCTGATTGACAGAAGCAGAATTCTCATTTACGTTTTTGGAGGATTTCCTTGGGCCTTCTCTTAGTATATATGCACAGTTCTAAGAGAAAATCACAAATGTGGTGTACTCTGTACACTGGGACATTTACTAGAATATTGGTTTTCTAGAGTGAAAAACTAGAAAGTGTGCCTCAGGTTCATCATGAGGGGGACGGTTAAATAAATAGTTCATCATAAAAGGAACACCATGCAACCATTTTTATAATTGAGAGCTACATGCACTAATGTGAAATGATCTCTAAAAGAAATTACGTGGAAAAAGCAACTGTATGTATAAAATAATTTATTTGTGTAAACCTAAATATTCTTATATGTACATATTTGAATGTATAAATGCATAGAGTAAATCAGGGAAAATAAAGTCCAAACTGTCACCTCTGGGAAAAAGAATAGGACTGAATGAAAAGAGATGAAAGGTGAATCTTGTTTTTATTTTTTTAATTTATTTATTTTTTTAAAGATTTTATTTATTTACTTTTTAGAGAGAGGGGATGGGAAGGAGAAAGAGAGGGAGAGAAACATCAATGTGTGAGAGATACAGTGATTGATTGCCTCTCACATGCCTCCAACTGGTGACCTGGCCCACAACCCAGGCATGTGCCCTGACTGGGAATTGAACCATCAACCTTTCTGTTTGCAGCCTGGTGCTCAATCCACTGAACCACACCATCTGGGGCTGAATCTTGTTTTTAATGTGCATTCTCTTTATTTTGCGAAATATCCTCTTGGATCTAAACATTTCTTTCTAATTTTTTAAAAGCCAGAAAAAATTTTAGTGTGCTTTTAGTATACCTACTATATTTTTATCTGGTCTAAAAATTGGTAGAGTAGTTATTTCACATTTTTTATGCCTTGTTTTGGAGGTTAGACATATATTTTTTAAATGTTTGTACCAAAATTATTTACCTATAGGGAAAACTCTCATTTTCAGTTTTAAGTGGATAAGATAATATCATGTACTATGTATTTTTTCCCCTGGGATTAATACAGCTGCATCTGTTGGCAAACTAAAATTCATGTTCTCTTAAAAAATATGCTGAATTAATGACTTTTGTACTCTGCTTACAACTTATAATAGAGGGACCTAACTAAAATATATGTGTTGATTCTGCCTTTAGCCCCTGCAGGTAAAACAACTCTGCAGAAGACGGGCATTGCGAGCAACATCCTGGACGCGCTCTCTCAGGGAAGCGAACCGCAGCACACGCTGGAGAAGTGCGCCACCTACTCCCAGCCGTTCGGTGATTACGCACAGGTACGCAGGTGTCGGCTTTTGACGGTGTGTAGGAAAACCAGTTCAACTATATATCAAGTTCACTGAATACGAAATTGTGGTTCCTGTAACATAGTGAAATTAAAATTGCACTTGGAAGTTTAGGACACATTCAAAAGGATTGGTAGGTATCATTTTACAGTATTTACCTGTCATTGTTTACACTAGTGGTTGGCAAGCTACCAACCAAATCCAAACCCCTCCCCCACCTGTTTAGTTAATAAAATCGTATTGGAATGCGGCCGAGTCCCTTCCTTTGCGTTTTGTCCGTGGTGCTGTTGTGCTGCAGCAGCAGAGCTGAGTAGTTACAGTGGAGACTGAATGGCCGCAAGATTAAGTATTTACAGTCTGGCTCTTTACAGAACTCTTCTGACCTCCAGTTTATACCAGTGTAGACCTGACCATGAAACCCGAGGAACTGCTTTTGTTCCTCACCACTGCTCACTGATGTAGAAACATGATGATCATTACAGGCACTACTTTGCTGACTTTTAAACCAATCAGTGACATGAAAAGTATTGTATTCATAAGATACACTGTATCATTGCCTACTTGTGTCAATTTTGCTTTGCTTTTTCTCCTTCAGCTATTCCTCAGCCGAGAGTACCTGTCATGCTAGCAGCGTACGATGATGTAATCATGAGTCTTACCATTAGCAGTTGTGATTCTCTCTTACTCCCCAGAGTTGCCAGCCACTTCTCAGCTCTGTCCTGTCTGCGGGAGCAGTGCTTCCACTTCGATTTCCTTGGAGCGGCTCTGTGTGTGTCTTACCTGTCTCTAATAAACTTAGAGCAAACTGATGAGAATTCATTTAGAACAATTGATGCCTGAGTAGGCTTTTATGATAGAGTACTGGAAACACAGGTGAAACAGTGTAGGAAAGGTGCAGCTGGATATTAGCAAAATACGTAATAGAGTCTCATATGCCTATGGAAAAGAGGGAGAAATCTAGGTTGGAAGATGATGTAATTAGGTCATAACAGGCCTATATAATCATGAATTGATACAATCTAAAAGGCATTCTTTTACGTGTTTCATAAAACTCCGTCTTTGTCACTTTACTAGTTAACATTTTAAGTAATGATTTAGATAAGGACCTTGATTGTATACTGATTATATTTCCAGGTGCCAAAGCCATCATCACACATGCATAAAATCATTTATGAATTGTTTATAATTGTGAAAATTAGAAACTTAAATTTCCAACAGTTTGTAAGATTGTGTAAACAAATGTCATATTTATAATAGGAAATACAAATATTAAGTCATATAAAACAATACATGAACACATGTTAAATTATTTTAACAATTTACGAAATATAGTCATACACAATTTTGATTTTTTTAAACTCTTTTTTTAAAATTTATTTTATTAATTATGCTATGACAATTGTTCCATTTTTCCCCCTCTACTCTCCCCCACCCACACAACCCCTGCCCCTGTTCCCTGCCCTTTAGTTTTTGTCCGTGGGTCATACACATAAGTTCTTTGGCTTCTACATTTCCCATACTATTCTCCACCTCCCCCTGTCCGTTTTCTACCTAGCGTTTATGCTACCTATTCTCTGTACTATCTCTTCCTCTTTCCCCCTCCCATTCCCCTGTTGATATCCCTCCATGCCTTATATAAATCCCTTTAACATTTCATATAATAAAGCCTGGGTGATGATGAACTCCTTGAACTTGACCTTATCTGAGAAGCACTTTATCTGCCCTTCCATTCTAAATGAGAGTTTAGCTGGATAGAGTATTCTTGGATGTAGGTCCTTGCCTTTCATGACTTGGTATACTTCTTTCCAGCCCCTTGCCTGAAAGGTCTCTTTTGAGAAATCAGCTGACAGCCTTATGGGAATTCCTTTGTAGGTGATTGTCTCCTTTTCTCTTGCTGCTTCTAGGATTCTCTCCTTATTTTTAATCTTGGATAATGTAATTATGATGTGTCTTGGTGTGTTCCTCTTTGGGTCCAACTTCTTTGGGACTCTCTGAGCTTCCTGGACTTCCAGGAAGTCTATATCCTTTGCCAGATTGGGGAAGTTCTCTTTTGTTATTTGTTCAAATAAGCATTCATTCCTTGGTTTTTCTCTTCTTCTTCTGGCACCCCTATGACCCAGATGTTTGGACATTTACAGATGTCCCGGAGGTTCCTAAGCCTCTCCTCATTTTTTTGAATTCTTGTTTCTTCATTCCTTTCTGATTGAATGTTTTTCTCTTCCTCCTGGTCCACACCATTGATTTGAGTCCCAGTTTCCTTCCCATCACTATTGGTTCCCTGTACATCTGCCCTCATTTCTCTTAGCGTATTCTTCATATTTTCATCTAATTTGCGACCAAATTCAACCAGTCCTGTGACGGTCCTGATTACCAGTGTTTTGAACTGTGCATCTGATAGGTTGGCTATCTCTTCGTGGCTTAGTTGTATTTTTTCTGGAGTTTTGATCTGTTCTTTCATTTGGGCCATCCTTCCCTTTCTCTGCACGCCTGTTACTTTAAGGGGCGGAGCCTTAGGTGTCCACGAGGGCGAGGCAACCTACATTGCTGTGTTGTGATGCCACCTGTGGGGGCGGGGCCTGAGACAGAACAATGGCACTTGCTCCGCTCTCCACTGGCTCCCAGTCACCTCTTGAGACACCCACAAGCAGATTGGGCCCCTCCGCGCCAGTTCCAGGTGGGTGGGCCTGTGCAGATCTAAGTCCCTATGGATCTCGCCAATGAACGCTGCTGTGAGGCTGGGTGTTCCTCCCTCTGCCACCTCAACCCCCACAGGTGTTTTCAATCAGTGATTTGAGGCTTTATTTCCCTGCGTTGGTGGGCTGCGTGGTCTGCTGTGCTGCCCAGCTTTTCCTGCAGGTCTATCTGTGCGCGTATGAGGGACTGCCTGGTCCACCAGTCTCGGCCCCACTTGGTCCCGGTGGGCCAGCCACAGGTTTCGCCAAGCGCGCCCACCGCGGGCCCCTCCGGGCAGCTGCAGCGTTGACGGTACCACTCCACGAACCGCTGGCTAGCCACGCGCTCTCTGCCAGGCTCAGCCCCGCTTACCGGTCTGGATGAACGTGTCTTCTTTAATTTCTTGGTTGTGGGGACTTTCAAACAGTTGGATTTTCTGTCGGATCTGGTTGGTTTTTGTTTTTAAATTGATGTTTTCCCTATTTTGGTTGTGTGAGGAGGCATAGTGTATCTACCTACACCTCCGTCTTGGCCAGAAGTCCACCAATTTTGATTTTTTTTTACAAGGAACAAAAGTTCTATTAACAGGAGGAAGCTTAATAATTATTTTAAAATATAGTTAAATGTATGATTTTAGTTTTAAAAGCTGTTTTTTGAATTTTACTTCATTTTTGAAACTGGCCTTGCTTTTCTTATTAGCAGATATGTTTATTAGATTATTAGGTCAGTGCCCTTGACCAAATAGTCAGGTGTGGTGTGTTTTAAAAATTCTTGCAGCACACCAGTTGAAAATTGTTGACGTAAAGAATAATGTAAGAATGATTTCAGCTGGTTTCACTTGTCTGTTTAAAGAGAGAGAGAGAGAGAGTGTGTGTGTGTGTTTCATTTTACACTGGCCACAGTGAGTCGCTGTCTGGTATGCTGTACGTCAGGAGAATACTATCTACCTGTCTGTAGTAATCTCGCGTTGCTCTTGGTCAACAAGGGCTCTTTCCTGCCAGGAAGCCACCTTCCTTTTCTGGTGAATCAACCACAGAATGCATGATGAGATGGTGTGATGAGGGAAGAAGAGGAAACAAAAAAATGAATGAAAAGGCCTGCCTGATTTCATATGTGGCCTAATGCTGCCATCTAGTGGGAACAGAGTGCAGTGATCCTTGCCAAAAAGATTTTTATGTGGACTGTGCTACACCCCAAACTTCTGAGAAACACTAACTGTATAACATATTTTTAAAAACCTAAACCCGCTCTAAACAATAATTATGGAATCACAGGTTATTTTTATATTAATCATAGACAATAACTTGGAAAGCACTTTTAAAAGATGATTTTTGCTAAAAATTTTAAGGAAAACAAACTTTTGAAATTTATTCAAACTTGCCCTCATTACTTTAAAATCTTTGTTTACAAACCAGTCTTTTAAGTGTTCAAAAAAGTTATTAAAGATAATATGCAGTATAAATATAAAGACAGTTTTGCTACCCTGACTTATTTTTCAAAGAATTTTAACGCGTATGATTTTTAAAAAGTGCTTATGAAACAGACTTAAACTTAAGATACATGATTTGTACCACTTGGTATACTGAAACTAGTGAGGCGATGATCAAATCTTAATTTTTTTGAATGCGGTATAATACCTCTTAGAGCAGCAATTTTCAACCTTTTCTTTTAACATGGCTCACATAAACTAATTACTAAAATTCTGTGGTACACCCAAAAATATATCATAATTTTGCCTGACACAAAATAGTTATAATTTTGATTCATTCACAAGGGACGACAATTGTTGTGCTGGCTGTTGTCATTTGTTTATTTAGTCAGGTGTTGCATGTTTTATTTTTTTATTATTTAAAATTTTTATTTATTTATTTTTAGACAGAAGGGAGGGGAGGGAGAAAGACAGGGAGAGAAACATCAATGTGTGGTTGCCTCTCACTTGGCCCCTACTAGGGACCTGGCCTGCAACCCAGGCATGTGCCCTGACTGGGAATTGAACCGGCGATCCTTTGGTTCACAGCCCACACTCAATCCACTGAGCTACACCAGCCAGGGCAGGTGTTGCATGTTTTAAAAGTTCTTATGGCACACGGGTTAAAAAGTGCTGTTTTAGAGGATGAGTTATTAAATTGAAAGTTAAGACTTAACATTACTCGTATGAAGAAAGGCAGGTACTTGAGAAGCAAAATTTAATATGAAAATTGAGAACATTTATGTATATGTAAGAGAAATTTTTTATTATCACAAAATGAAGCACGTTGGCTTAAAACCATTTTTAACAATGGGAAAATTATATTTAAATAAAATTTTAGAAGTGAACTGTGCTGAATAATGCAGAAAAGATCATCAAATTAATTCATGTTTCTCTTGATATGAAATCGAAAAGCTGAACTGGAAGCTCTGAGAGAGGGATGTGAACAGTCGGTCTGACTGATTCGAGAAGAACCGGTGCAGTAGTTCCCTTTAGGTTCGCCATCCAGTCCGACTCCACCAGGGAGACAGCGCTTAGGAAAGGTTAGGCGGAGGGGGCCTCAGCAGAGGCAGAATTTTCTGAAAACTAATTTGATTTTGTATGTAGGTGGCTACGTTCCTTTCAGAACAGCATTAATGGTAAAGAAATATCTTTAATTTGGACTGGTGGCGGATGAGCCTGATCAAATTTACTATCTAAATGTGTGGAGATGTAAATATACGTCTCCATGTGTACTACATTCATGTCAGCTATTTGGTCGGTCTGATTTCCACCTGAAAGTGGATGTGCAGAAGTAGATTATCTAGCTCCTCTCAATGTCTGTCTTTTCCTCAGTCACTCTAAAGCACGCGTGCCCATTGAAGTAGGCTTTCTCCCAGAATTTCCGAGTTTGCCACTTGGTTCTTTCTCATCTGTGTATTCCATGTAAAATCTTAACCAAAATTTAAAGTCACATTAGTGCGTGTGTGTTTGCCTGCTCGTGCGAACGGCGTGGGTACGTTTAGCAGCCGCCTGGAGAGACCGCCTTGTGCCTGTGTCCTCCATTGCCCCATTTTTGTGGGGCCGCTTACTAATCTTTCCAGATTCCAGGACCAAACATACCGTTCCCTGTCTGTAATCCTAAGCGGGGCATTCCAGCCTCACAATGACCGAGGCCAGCTTGCCTTTCCAATCTCGCTTGCTGGCACCCTCGTCTGCGGACCAGCCACTGTGTGCCATGCTCTCCTGCCACCTGCCTTTGCTCAGGTGTTTCCTTTCTCCTAGAAGGGCCTCGCCTAGTCTCCTCATGTCCACATCTGACCCCCCTCCCAGTACTGACTCACCCGTGAAGCCTTCGTCCCTACCTCTCCGACGCTCCTCTCCCATTCCCCTTCTCCGAAAAAGCTTTAGCACTGCACCTCCATTTCTCTTTTGGCATGGAGGCGTCCTGTTAGAATTAGACTTTGTGCTTTTCTTACATGCTCTGCTAGGACATGCGCTCTTGCAGGACACTGTCCAACTTCTGTTCCTCTAGGTAACCCCACGGCACACAGCCCGGGGCCATGGGGAGTCTGTGAAAGAACAGGAGCCTGTGCAAATATGGAACAGAGGGAAAAGTGTTTGCTTGCTTTGTATCCCTGCCCCTCTTCTGTGGTTTTAGATTCTCTTTTTTGTTGTGTCTTTGATACTGATTTATTTCTCCCAGAGCACTGAGCTTTGTTTCAAAAATCTTAACTATCATCCTTTCTCATTTACCCCAACAGTTTTTGCAGTGAAACTTTGATAGTATGCATCAGAAGAACTACCTCCCTCCCAATATCATCAGGGCTATGACGACACCCATTTTCACTTCTTCTACTTACTGATATTTTCCTGTGCTGCTTGGCGAAGAGTTTTGCTGATCTCATACTCTCAGTTGGTTTTTACTGACAGTGGCGTAGCACATTTGGGAAATCCCTTTGAGTGAAAGCATCTAATAAATGTCTTCCCTGGCCTCTGAAGATAAAGGCGGTATAGAAAAAGGCAAATCTGGGTTTTGCTTTGCTTTATACTAACGTGTGACACACCGGTGGGTAAAGAGCAGGAATAATTGGGGAAGAGAATTAATTGTGTGAGATTTCTGGATCCCAGAGTAAGGTGTGTATGGTTTCTCACCCTCTTATTTTTGGTAAATGAATTAGCTTATAAAACAAGTAACTTTTCAAAATGAAGCTATTTTAATGGACTGATTATTAGTGGAAGAAAACTAGTAAGAAAAGGAATTCTTTGCACCTGAAGCTACGGGTCTGACGGTGTGAGAGCTGCCGTGCTGCCTGCAGAAGGGTGGGCAGCCCAGCAAAGGGACTGGGGGCAGGCGGCAGCTGAGGGGAAGGGTGAAACGGCTTGAGAAGTGGGGAGGGGATTGAGGGCGAAGAGGCTCCGGCTAAGTAGCTAAGCCTACATTTTTGCTGCAGGCAGCCCTTCTCCAGGATGGAATCTTTTTGAAAATCGAGATATAATTGACATGTGACATGGTGTTAGTTTGAGGTGTACAACATAATGACTTGATATTTGTGTGGATTGCAAAATGATCACGACAGCAAATCTGCTTCCATCCACCACCAATCTGACATACACAGTGTCAGGTTTTTATCTGTGATGAAAGCTTCTAACATGTACTCTCTTAGCAGCTTTCAAATATGCAGTATAGTATTATTGATTATAGTCACTATGCTGTACATTACATTTCCAGGATTTATTTATCTTATAACTGGAAATTTGTATCTTTTGACCGCTGTTACTCATCCCCCCCCCCACCCCGACCTTGCCACCTCTGGCAACCAGCAATCTGTTCTCTGTAATGTGAGCATCATTTGCTTTGTTTTTGGTCTTTAGATCTCAAGTATAAGTGAGATCATGTAGTATTTGTCTTTTTTTTTTAATCCTGACTGGAGGATAGGTTTGTTAATTTTAAAGAGAGAGGAAGGGGTAGAGAGAGAAAAACATTGATGTGAGAAGCATCAATCAGTTGCCTCCAGGGGTGGCAGGTTCCATCCCTGGTGCGTGCCCTGACCAGGGATGGAACCTGCCACTAGGCATGCGCCCTGACTGGGAATCAAACCCACACCCTTTCGGTGTATGAGACAACGCTCCAACCAACCATGCCACCCAGCCAGGGCACATAGTGTTTGTCTTTGATTTATTTTACTTTGCATGATTCCCTCAAGTCCATCCAGGTTGTCACAAATAGCAAGATTTCCTTTTTATGGCGGAATAATATTCCATTATATATACCCATCACATGTTTTAAGTCTGTTCATCCATTGAGGGCCACTTAAGCTACTTCGGTGTCTTCGCTATCGCACACACGCTGCATTGAACTGGGAGAGCGTGTATCTTTGTGTTTCCTTTGGGTACAGTACCTAGAAGTGGGATTGCTGGGTCATATGATAACTCTGTTTTTAATTCTTGGAAGAACTCCATACTGTTTTCCACAGTGGCTGCACCAGTTGACATTCTCACTAACAGGGCGCAAAGTTTCCCTTTTCTACACATCTTTGCCAATACTTACTTTTTAAGAAAATGATAGTCGTTCTAACAGATGTGAGGTGATATTTCATTGGAGTTTTGATTTGCGTTTCCCTCGTGGTTAGTGATGTTGAGAAGCTTTTCAAATACGTGTTGGTCATCTGTATGTCTTCTTTGGAAAAATGTTCGAATCCTGTACCCATTTTATATAATCAGATTGCGTTTATGCTATTCAACTGTATATGTATATTTTGGATATTAACCCCTTATCAAATATGTGATTTGCAAATATTTTCTCCCATTTGGTAGGTTGCCTTTTCATTTTCTTTTTTCTTTTTCTTTTTTTTTTTAAAGATTTTATTTATTTTCAGAGAGAGAAGGGAGGGAGGAAGAACAATGTATGGTTGCCTCTCACATGGCCCTCACTGGGGACCTGGCCCGCAACCCAGGCATGTGCCCTGACTGGGAATCGAACCGGGACCCTCTGGTTCCCAGCCCGCGCTCAATCCACTGAGCTACACCAGCCAGGCGTCTTTTCATTTTCTTAATCATTTCTTTTGCTGTGCAGAAGCTTTTCAGTTTGACTTAGTTCTCCTTTTTTATTTTTGCTTTTTTTGCCTTTATTTTTGGTGTTAAATCCAAAAACCATGGCAAAGACTGATGTCTAGGAGCTTACTGCCTATGTTTTTCTGTGGGAATTGTATGGTTTCAGGTCTTATGTTCGTGTATTTATTCCACTTGAGTTAATGTTGATGTATGCTGTGCAGCAGGGTCAGTTTCATCCTTTTGCACGGAGCTGTTCAGTATTCCCAGTAGTTTTTTCTTTTATTGAAGAGACTGTCCTTACCCATTGTACAGTCTTGGCTCCTTTACCATAAATTAACTGACCATTTATGTGTAGATTTATTTCTGGCCTTTCTATTCTATCCATTGACCTATTGGTCTGGGTTTTTTATACCATACTGTTTTGATTACTATAGCTTTGTACAATAGTTTGAAATCAAGATGTGGGATACCTCCACATTTGTTGTTTTGCAAGATTGCTTTGGCTACCCGGAGTCTTTTGTGGTTCCATATACATTTTAGGATTATGTGTTCTAGTTCTGTGAAAAATGCCTTTAGAATTTCGATAGGGATTGCATCGAATCTGAAGAATACTTTGGATAGCATGGACATTTTAATAATGTTCTTCCAATCTAGGAATACAGACTATCTTTTCATTTATTTGTCTTCTTCAGTTTATATATTTGTACTTTTTAGGGTACAGATTTTCATCTCCTTAATCAAATTTATTCCTGAATTTTTTATTTTTGATAGTATTATAAATGGGATTTTCTTAATTTCTCTTTCTGTTATTAGTGTATAGAAAAGCAACTAATTTTCGTATATTGATTTAGTATCTTGTAACTTTACTGAAATCATTCGAAGTTTGTTGGTGGAGTATTTAGGGGTTTCTTTATATAATATCATGTCATCTACAAATAGTGACAGTTTGGATGCCTTTTATTTCTTTTTCTTACTTAATTGCTTTGACTAGGGCTTCCAAACTAGATTGAATAAAAGTGGCAAAAAAAGGGCATCTGTGTTTTGTTCCTAATCTTAGAAGAAAAGCTTTCAGCTTTTCACTGTTGCGTAAGATGTTATTTGTGAGCTTGTCACATATGGTTTCTATCATCTGGAGGCATGTTCCCTTTATAGCCACTTTGTTGAGAGTTTTTAATCATGAAAGGATGCTGAATTTTTTTCAAATGCTTTTTCTGCACCTGTTCAGATGATCATGATTTTCATTCTTCATTTTAGTGGGGTGCATCACTTTGATTTGTGAATGTTGAACATCCTTGTACCCCTGGAATAAATCCCACGTGATCATGGTGTATGATCCTTGTTATGTATTGTTAGATTCAGTTTGCTAATTTTTTTTTTTTGAGGACTTTTACATTTATGATCATCAAGGATATTTGCCTGTAATTTCCTTTTCTTGTAATGTCCTTGTCTGGTTTTGGTACAATGCTGACCTCATACAATGAAGCGTGGCCTCATCTAGTTTTGGGGAGAGTTCTAGAAGGATTGGTATCAGTTCTTCTTTAAATGTTTGGTAGAATTTATCAGTGAAGTCAGCCCATCCTGGACTTTTGTTTGCTGGGAGGTTTATGATGACTGAGTCAGTCTCCTTCCTTGTAATCAGTTTGTTCATATTTTCTCTCTCTTCATGATTCAGTCTTGGTAGGTTGTGTGTTTCTAGGAATTTCTTCTAGGTTGTCCATTTTGTTGGCATACAGTTGTTGATAGTAGTCTGTTATGATCTTTTGTATTTCTCTTGTATCACTTGTAATGTCTTTTTCATTTCTGATTTTGAATCCTTTTTTTCTTGGTGAGTCTAGCTAAAAGTGTGTCTATTTTCTCTTTTCAAAGAACCAGCCTAGTTTCATTAGTCTTTTCATTGTCTTTTTAGTCTCTCTTTTATTTACTTCTGCTCTGATATTTTCCTTCTTCTAGTAACTTTGGCTTTGTTTTTAGTATTCCCTGAAGTGTAAAGTAGGTTGTTTATGTGAGGTATTTCTCGTTTCATAATGTAAGTATTTATCACTGTGAACTTCTCTTTTTCAACTGCTTTTGTGTCCCGTAAGTTTTGGTACGTTGTATTTCTGTTTTCATTTGTCACGGGCATTTTTTAAATTTTGTTTCTCTTCCGCCCCGTTGGTAGTTCAGGAGCATGTTGTTTCTTTCCACATATTTGTGAATTTTCAGTTTTTTTCTCATAATTGATTTTTGTTACATACCATTGTGGTCAGAAAAGATGCTTATATGATTTTCGTCTTCTTAAACTTACTGAGTGAGACTCATTTCATGGCCTAACATATAACCAGTCTTGGAGAATGTTCTCTGTGCACTTGAGAAGAATGTGTACTAAGTTCTTTGGGATGAAGTGTTCTGTATATGTCTGTAAGAACATAGTGTAAGGCCAGTTTCCATTTTATTTTCCATCTGGATGATCTCTGCAGAAATGAAATATGGGTGTTAAAGGTCCCAGCTAGTATCGTTTATTATTTCCCCCTCTAGGTGTGTTAATATTTGCCTTATATATATATATATATATATAGACACCCCTATGTTGGATGCAGAAATATTTATAAACGTTGTAAGTGCTTATTAGATTGACTTTATCATTATATAACGACTTCCTGTATCTCTTATTCAAGTTATTGTCTAAAGTCTGCTATGTCTGCTGTATGTATAGTTACTTCAGCTTCCTTTGGTTTCTGTTGGCATAGAAGACTTTTCCATCCCTTCACTTTGTCTGCATATCCTAGGATCTGAAGTGAGTCTTTTTTATGTGGAACATATAGATGGGCCTTGTTTTTTAATCCATTCAGCCACTCTGCATCTTTTGATTGGAGAATTTAATCCATTTACATATAATTATCAATACATATGTACTTATTGCCATTTTGTTAATTGTTTTCTGATTCTTTTACATTTCCTTTGTTCCTTCTCTTGCTCCTCAGGCGGCAGCTGGGAAATTATGTAGTGGTCCTTTCCAGGGAGAAATGTAGATGAGCATGTTTGCCTGGTCTCTGTGCTGGGCCCAGGTGTTGACCCTGGGGTGGGGTTAAGGGGGAGGTTGCTCCTGTGCCCATCAGAAATTGTTCCAGTCCTGTGGGACTCATGGATGAAAGCCTGCCGGCTCTCCAGGCTGGGTGATCTGGGGACATCCCTCCGTGGCAGCCATAAAGGCTCAGGCTCCTCCCATAGAGATACTCCTGACTTGGAGGGGTGGATTGGAAGAAGTGGGAGGTGCGGTCGCTAGGGAAAAATCACAGCGAGCCTCCAGGGCCTGCTAGATTAGAAGCCTGGCCCTCAGACGGTAGTGTTTAAGGCACAGAAACACACCACTTTCAGGGAAAGGCTTGGGAGATGAATGAGTTGCTTGGTGCCCCTGTGTTGAGCCTTGAGAGGAAGGGCACAGTGATTGCTCAGACACCCATGAAGAATTGCTTGTTTGCTGTCTCGTGGGTCCCATGAACACCTGCTGGACTTCAGAGCTAGGTGCTTTGGGAGCTCATCACTCCAGTAGGAGGAATCTTAAAAGTTGAGGCACTAGTTGTGAAGTCCAAACCCTTCACTCCTCATAACTAGAAGGTGGGGGTTCACTCCCAGTTGTACGGTGCTGGGGTGGGGTGGGATTTATGGCAAGTCTATCCCAGCCTTTCTTACCCATTCCTGTGTGGGCACTTTCTCAGTCCAGTGTGTAGTATTAGTTCAGCAAGTTTCTGGATCTTGCAGAGGGAATTGTTCCATGTGTGGCTGTACATTTGGCGAGTCCATGGAAGGAGGGCACTCAGTAGCTGCTTCTGTCACTATGTTGGTCAACTCCTCCTTTTCCCTCTCCTTACAATGAATGAGAACTTGATCTGTAAGGAGGTGTTGCAGGCTTATCATCTATCCCCCATTTTTAAAATTGTGATCACTGTCATTTTCATTGTAATGCTTTTCTGCATTGCTGGAAGATTTCCCTATAATTTCTGCATTCTTGTATATTGTATATAATTCTTCAGCAAGATTGTCACATGTACTATTTGTAAGAGCTAAAAAATAAGAGGGGTTAGGGACTCACAGGGTTGTACTACGCAGCCTGATTCATTGTATTGATTCCTGTGATTACTTATGAGGAACACTGTGGCCTCACCAGAAACACTCCCAGATCAGAATCTCTGTGACACAGCCTGGAAGTCTGCAACCTTAACATTAAATTTCTAGACTAAAGTTTGAATTCACATTGCTCTCTAGAATTCATCATTGTTTTCATTGACATCTTTTGTCAGTTTTTACACCTACTAAGTCCCTTGCTACTTTTATTACTAGATGAACTTAACATTAATTTAATATGCAACTCAATTTCTTAGCCACTCTCCTTCCTCAGAAGAACACTGACACTGGGTATTGGTGCTCTGATTCAGAGGGGTTGAAATATATGCAGACAGCAGAAGCAACTGCAGTATCTTCTTTGTTTCCCCAAAATGCTGGCATTGGAGAGAGGGCACTCAGAGACTGGTTTGCAATTTGCAAAAGTTCCACAAGTGATTTTGATACAGAAATTTCAATATCTAAAACAAAAAAGTTTGTGTAATTCTTTGATAGCTTTGTTATTTATCCTGTTACTGTTTTTACACCAAATCAGAAGTAGAACAAATAATTCAATTATAATTTAGATTGTAGTGTTAATTATGGTTTCTGTTTCTCATAGGTGTCCTCTTTAAGAAACGAAAAGCGAGGCTCATCTTATCTCATCTCTGCCCCGGAAGGCGGCTCAGTGGAACTCGTCGAGCACCCTTCTCAGGGCACAGGAGCGTATTACATGGAGACCTACTTAAAAAAGAAGCGCGTGTACTGAGTTAAGTTCTCTCCTTATATAACCTCATAAGGTTCTTCGCAGTATCTCTGCTGTTCATCGCTGCCTTAACTACATTCATACTACCCATATCCTTTAAATACGGGTTTATAATTCCCAAGAAGGAACCGTGTTGTGCAGCAGGCAAAATTGCCAAATAAAAAGTAAGTAGCAATAACAAGAGACACCAGTTGAGGACATTTTCCACTAGAATTAGATGCATCTTAATCAATGTGGTATTAATCTATAGTCCATTGCAGAAACTAACAATATTCCTTTGTTTTAGGACTGGGAATAATTTTGACACCATATATGAAACTTTGAAGCAATAAATAGGAAACGGTCTTGTTTCCTAGGCCTTAGAAGAATGAATTTCTTACAAGCCAATGTGCATTTCTATTTCCATTCCCTAGAAGTAATCTCATTTATAGATTTTTAAAACTTCTCCTTAGAACTATAAGAATACAAAATGCAGCAATGGTAATGTAAAAACAAATGCTCTACATGTAAACTAAATTATTCCCCCCACACCAGCCATGCAATATGAAGCCCACCCAGAGTGATAGTGACGCCCAGGTGTGCACTACCATGGAGTCTTTACTTTTAATCTGTTATTAACCATTTATGCCTTTTGTGAAGAAAAACAAGGTATTTTAATAAAAGCTTTGGTGATCTAATTCCAGGGGTTGGCAGACCATACCCTGGGGTTAAATTCAGTCCTCCACCTGTTTTTTGTACAGACTACAAGCTAAGAATGATGTTTACATTTTTAAATGGTTGGCAGAAAAATGAAAATTTTATGACTTCAAAATTGTGTGAAATTCAGATGTGCCCATATACACAACCTTACTGGAACACAGCCATGCTCACTCACGTGCACAGCGTCTCAGGTTGCTTCTGTGCTGCAGCGGCCGGCCGAGCCGCGCAGTCGTGACGGAGACCAGACGGCCCGCACAATCTGACGTGTTTCCTCTCTGGCCCTTCACAGAGAGTGTGCTGACTCCTGACCTAACAGTACTGATTGCCTCACCCTTTACTTCACCTAAAGAAAGAACTTTAATTTTTGCAGCTGATTTGTTAAGTGGCAAGGAACGTACGTTTCTGTCTCATTCCATGGCGTAAGATAGGGGTGATCCGATTGCTAGAACAGGGCCTATTTTGATCATTCAGTGCATTATTTCCCCAATATTGTAGTGAAGCAGTCAGTACTGCCCTTTCTGAAGGAGTCTGATGGAGGAACAGTATTTATAACCATTTTAAGCTAATAAGCTTTTACCTCACTCTCTGCTTTGTCTCTTACTCTTTTGTGGTATGTTAGGCAAAAAACTGTTTATAACTTTTGACATCACTATTTCCTGAAGACTCTGGTATTAAATGCATGAGAAACCTTTTGCCACCTAGAAACATGTTTGTTCCTTGTTATGAGACTGTAATTGATGATAAGAAGTTTAGGGGTCCCAATGATCATAGTCTTTTTGAGTTCAGATCATTAAATATCTTGTAATTTGGGGGACTTACTATTTTTGACCATGATAAAAGGTATCCTGTTTTAATTATGAAGTTAAAAATTGGTGCACATGTTGTACGATTTGTAAAGAATATCAGTTGGTCTAACTTATTGCATATATTAACCTCTTCTGGGAAATGACAGCTAGAAAACTAAACTAAGATCATTTCTACGAAGTATACTACCTATAAGTAACTGATCAGGATAGGCATCGCTCATTTATGACTCAGCAGATGAGTAATGGAGTCTCCACGCTCTGCGCTTCTTCAGTGCTTAGTCACGCCTCTGTGATTGTACAGAAGATGAATTTTAACTAAGAGGTGCAAAGAAAAGCTATGTTGGATTCTAGCCCACGTGGATCTGCCATCTTTCTTGCCCCTGTGCCCACTGTCATTGGACATAACAGATAAGTACAAATCAAGTGGTGTTCGTCATAAGGACCATTACCAACTCTCCCAAAGTCCATATTGTTATTTTTCTAAGTAAATTGTTTGAAATGCTTTGAAAATGGAGTCTTAATATTAAAAGGCATATGCATGTGAAGTCTATAGTATATTTATTTGTATAAAGAGTAAACAAAGTGCATACAGAGTGGCCACAGGTTTGACTCAGACAGACACACATGGTGATGTAGGGTTATCGAACACATTTAAATGGCACGTTTACTGTTGCCATCAATTCAGAACTCTCTTTTTTTCAGGCTTAAAAGGTGAAAACTAATGATGTCACACAGATGCTAGACAGCATTAACGGTTTTTCAGACTCTGGGTCGTGAAGATCTCACGGTTCACACTGAATCACACAGTAGACGTCTCTGATTACCCAGCTGCCCCCAAGCAAACGGGAAACTGTCTAGTGGATCCAGATCTCCATAGTGCTTCTAGCAGGAGCTTTTCTTTCAAGTTTTATGCCATAGGGCAGCGATTTTCAACCAGGGTGTCGCAAGAATTTTTAAAGATGCCATCCCTGACTCCTTAGTCAGGGGCACCGACCTCTTTCCCCTTAGACTGTCACATACAGAAATGACAACAGCCAACACAACAGTAGCTGTCCGGTGTGAATGAATCAAAATCACGCGTAAGTTTTTAGTTAGATGGGCAAAAAATACATTTTTTTGGTGTGTGCCGTCAAATTGTAGTAATTAGTTCATGTGTGCCATGAGATGAAAAGGTCAAAAATCGCTGCCCTAGGGTGACGGTCAAAATAGTGATCGACCCTTGTAGATGGATAGTAAGTACTGAAACTCTGAACAGTGCAGTGTACGCGGACTGGCTGCACACTGCCTCCAAACCACTGCGGGAACAGCTTGCCCCAAAGTGGTAGAGTTATAAAAGGGTATACATATTGACGTTTCTTAAAAGCATGTATAGTAGCATCCAGGTTCTTGGAATCAAATCAGATTAAAGGTACACTGTGTAGGAAAGCACAGGCTTAGCTCTCGAGAGTGAACATCATGCAGCCTAGATCTATTCCACAGCTGTCCCCCTGGGTACAACCAGTCCTCTCAAAAAAAAAAAAAAGGGTACCACAGGTCACCCAACGGGACAGGAGCTAAGCCGCTGAAGAAACAACTCAAAGTTTAAGTCCTACTGGTGACAGGAATACTCAGCTTTGTATAGAAACAACAGTATGCTAACTGGTATCTAATATTTCAAGAACACTTGGTCTATCTCCATATAGATGAAGAAATTTTAGGGCATGTTAGAGTATCAACTAAGTCTGTTAATCTTTGATTTATGTGCCAGAGAAACATTTAAAAATCATCTGGCAGGTGGGAGAAAGCAGTCTTGTTGAGGTTTTGAGAAATCCCATCTGGTGTGCAGTTGTGATGGCGAACTAGCCAGACAGGACGGCAGCGCAGCCTTTCCAAAGGAAGCGTGCTCTCTGATATTTTGGTTGTCATTAAATTTGGCACCAGTAATAGTGACAAATAAAGGGGAAGTACTTACACGTATTAAGCACCGCAGTGTGCCTTATACATGGATACGTACCCAAGTATCTTTTTAGACAGAAAACAGCTTTTCCATTAAAATTTTTTTAAATGGCTTGGGTATTTTTGTGGGGGAGGGGAGGACTTGATACATAGTGGGTTTTAAATGTTATTCATGCTCCTTATTTTAAAAGTGCTTCAAATCCTTCAATGAGGTTCTGAAAGGTTGTCCGATTAGATGGTTGGAATTCCCAGCATTTTCTCATAAGTTGATAAACCTGTAAAAAGAAATAACAGTAAAATGGTGTTAGATTTGGGAGCTATATAAAAAAATTACAGATACATCAAGACTAAGAAAATTTTGGAAACGTATATGACTTAGGCCACATAACAAGAGTATTAGAACAATTTAAAATATAATGTCACAACTATACTTCATAAATAGTTAAACATTTGAGAAGCTCATGGGTTAAATGACCCTTAAAAAATTCAGGTCATTAATACTGTTAACCAATTTAAGGGTAAAGCTATATCTCTGTAGGCCCTAAATTTCTACACTAGATTCAATTCACTTTAGAATACAGAAACTGAATTTCATAAATGCTATTAATAAGTGGGATGAACTTCTACTCAAAATGCAGTTATAGGTATTTGTCACAACCAAGCTACACCAAAATATGCTCCTTTGGGTTACTTTCAGTGGTGCGACTACTTTTAGGGGGAATCTTTGCTTTGAACATAATTTGTGGCTGTCATCTGACCCAAAGATGATTTTTCAAATATCTTATATGAAATTCTGCTTCAGAAAAGGATTTTAAAGGAATTTTCTACTCCTTCCTGCTCTTCCCACACCCATCCCTTGCTGGATAACTCAAGCTGTGAAAACATAATAAAAATTGAGTTTTATAACTGTGAAGTGGCCCAACCCATAAATACCTCATCTGGACAGTTCGGTGGACAAGGCAAACGTTTTCCTTCTTTTAATGTATTCACAAGTCTTGTTACTGTCATCTGGCCGTGAGTAGGGCCTATCATTTTCAGGAACAACTATGTGAGTTAAAAAAAAAAAGTTTTACTTTGCACATATTTATACAAACACGAATAGATTAAGGTGAAATTACTAGAATTAACTAGAAATTAAAATAATAAAATGGCTTTCTCCTCAGTAACTTGAAATGAAAGTCCAAAATCCTTTTTAGCTCTCGCCCATCAGCCCACAACCTTTCAGGATCAAGCCACCACTCCTTTGGGTTGAGGAGCCTTTTCCAGGGAGAATGACCTCATTTGGGAACACAGGAGGCTCCGTCATGGCTCCTACCCTTGGACGTCAGGGCTGTCACCTTGGCAGGTGGCTCAGTTGGTTAGAGCAGTTATCCTGGAAACCAAAAGGCTGTGGGTTCAATTCCCAGTCAGGGCGCATCCAGGAGACAACTGATCAGTGTTTCTCTTTCTCTAAAAATCAGTAAAAACATCCTCAGGTGAGGATTAAAAAATAAAAAGAAAGTCAGGGTTCTCTTGTGTCAAGTAACAAGTTGAATGGAAAGCAACACACTTTTCCTTCCCATGGTACACACCAGCTGGACTCTATTTGAGGACAAAACTTAGAAAGCAGAGGATGTTCAAGTTTGATGGGGGGCTGGGATCGAATGAAGACAAGTACAACTTACCGCCATGGGACTGGAGTCTGAATCACAGTACGTAAGCAGCTCGTGCAGAGTCACTCCGAAAGACCAGACGTCAGAGGCGATGTAAAACTTACACTGAATTAAACACTCTGGAGCATACCTAAAAAAGAAAGGACAGACATGAAGCTTCCTTTCCTTCCCAAATACCTTACAGAGTAACTCGGAAAACTCACCTTTGATTTTTCTCAGGATCTAGCATTCTAAGACATAGAAGTATGCATTAATCACTACAGGCTGCTGCTTCCAGGAGTACAGATGGGCTCCAGACAACAGTAAGGTGCTACGCGCGCTCCATGTGGAGGAAGGGGACGCCGTGACAGCAGGCCCCGGACTGTATTTGCCTGCATGCTCAGAACGAGTCAGCAGGGACCGCCCTGCCCAGGAAGTTCTGCATGTGTCAGCAGTTCTGATGAGTGATACCCAAGCGCCTAGGCCAGCAGTTGAGGCATCCCCATATCCATTTTGCTAAGTACTTCTCAAAGCTCCTCACCTCCAAAGCCCCGTCACTGTCCTACTTCACACCACCACAGGCTCTAACCCAATCAGACTCTGGCTCCAATCTTAACTCCTCCATTCCGCAGTGATCTTTTTAAAACAAGATCCCCCATTCCCAGGGGCAACCCAAAGCTCTTGGGATGGCACCTGAGCTCTGCAACTCAACTTCCAGTGTTCTGCCTTAGCCCACCCCCAGAGACAGACCTCCCGACTCAGGCTCCAGCCACCTTCCGGCTGATGTCAGTTCCTGGACAGCCACTGCTCTTGCCTCATCCTGTGAGTCACACATGCCTTCTTCTAATGTCTTTACAAAGCCCTGTGGAACTTCCAAGGCTTTATAGTTAGGACTGCCAGAAACCCAAGTCTGAAGCCCCCTATACTTATGGTATCACGAAATTGGCTGTCTCGTCCATTAAATTTGGCCTGCTTCCCTATGCCTTGACACATACTTGTTCAATGAATGAATAAAGTATGCTCCGTGGGTGGGAGAGCTCTATGTCTGTGTCTCTGTGGGATGTACCTCCCAGGTGTGATTAGTTTTATGGGGTAATGGAATGGACACTTAACAACTTCTCTCCTGGACAGTGTTCCAGGCAGACACGGGTGGAAGTCAGAGTGTGACATTCTGACCTGGGTGCTTTGATGATTCATGAGAAGACGGCCAGGTTTCCCCTGGACTTTGCTCTGCTCCAGCCAGGATCTCCTTGCATCTATTCTGTGCCTACTTCGTCACCTCACTGCGTCCCCCTTCTCCCGCCTACTCCAGCTGCTAACAGTTCTGAGAACTGTGCTGGACAAATGCCCTCTCTCCTGGGATGCTAGAGATAGGAAACTGATTAGATTTCTCCATTCCTTGGAAGATGGTGTCATACAAGCTCAGGCATTTCTCTGTGGGTTGCTTTCCGTAAACACAGCCCAGAAGCTATTTCTTGAAAGCAAAGATCAATCAATTCCAAATGTTCTAAGTCCTTTCTGACCTTACCAAAACAGCAGAAACCCTATGAGACACTGATGAAATCAAACTCGGATTCAGTTACCAAAACACAGGGCTGTCCCGGTCGTCCTTGACAGTGTAGTACTCCTTGTCGGTTTCAATTGCTTTGGTTAAACCGAAGTCTCCAATTTTCACTTGGTGCTCACTCTCAACAAGGACATTTCTTGCTGCTAAGTCCCGGTGGACGTACTGTCGTGAACCCAAATAGTCCATCCCCTGAAGGAGGGAAGTAAAGGCGGAGTGTATTGCTGAAGGCTATATACTATATTTTGTATTATTACTTAATAGCAAAAAAACTATAATGAAATTACAATGTCATTTCATTTTACGTATCACTGATTTTTTTCTTTTGGTTTTGACTTTATGCAAAAATAATAAGACCAACCTGGTTAAAAAAAAAAAAACACAATCAGCTATACTTAACAAATCAGTTCAGTTTTTTAGTAGAGGCTAATTGTTCATCCAAACCATGTAGAGCAAAATTAACTCAGTACAATTATTGGAAAGTCTAATTAGAAACCATTTACCCAGGGCTGAGTGCCTGATTTTTTAATCTTTAACATGCTTTTTATTTGTTTGTACCTTACAAATTTGAACAGCGTATTTTAACTGCTGTTTGAGGTTAATTTTGTTCTTATTCTTTGGAAGATATTCCTTAAGGCTTCCCGAAGGCAGAAATTCCATGATGAGCTTGATACCATTTCCTCCTGTATTTAAAAAACAAACAAACAAAAAACCCATCAGTACAAGGTTCCCAAAGGAAGGAACTTTGGGAGAGTGGAAGGCACAGGATCTAGAGAAATGGGACCTGAACTGATTTCAGCATCACCTCTGAATGACAGGCAAGTCACTCAATCTTGGAAGCCCCACAGCCTCTGGACCCTCAGCAGTGAACAGGGACAGTCACAGTTGTGTACCTACCAGCATTTGCTGAGATAATACAGTGATAATTGTACGCCACATCATTTCACTACCAATTTTAAAGTACAATACAGGAGCCCTGTGCTGGCTTTCAGATAGATACACTTATTAGTAAATACTATTTGCCACCTTGATTTAGACAACTGGAAAACAAAGTATCCTGGCTAGTGTTGAATCGGAAGACTGGGGAGGGGTGGCTATCAGTTTATGTGGCCCATGTGCCCCAGGTGCCAATATGTGGATGGGTGAAGATCAGTCCCCAATGTGGGGGTGTGAACCGCCTGGGGAGAGAATGCTGGGACCAGCCCCTGGATGAGCAGGAGGCTGAGCAGCTTCCCTGGGAGCTCTGCGGCTGCTAAGGGGTGTCATAGTGCCCAGGACTTCAAAGCCCTAGAGCTCATGCAAGCCGTGAGCTAGTGCACGTTCAGGGTGGCCCAGATAAAGCCACGGGCACTGCCAACTCATTACTGGCTCCTATGACCCCGGTCGCTTAGTCTGTAACACAACCCTACCTTGCACACATACCCTACTTTGCACACATACCGTCTTCTGTGCAGATGCCTTTGTACTTCACAATGTTCTCATGATACAGATTCCTTAAGATTTCGATCTCCTTCTTCAGATCAGCTATGTGGTTACCTCCACTCTCAGGCTTCAGAGATTTGACAGCCACTTGCTCCCCTGTATTGTCCCCTTCGGGGTCATAGCGGCAGAGTTCAACCTTCCCAAAGTGGCCCTGGAGGGAAAGATGCAGCTGTCTGATTAGAGAAGCCCAGTCTGCCAGCAGGAACACAAGAGGAGGCATGACGGCCTCAAGAGCACCCAATGGGGAAAGGGTATCTCTTCAACAAATGGTGCTGGGGAAACTGGAAACACATGGAGAACAATAAAATCAGACCCCTATCTCACAGCACTCACAAAAACGAGCTCAAAATGGATCAGACTTAAACACTAGATCGATGCCATAAAACTCCCAGAGGAAAACATGGGAAGAAGCCCATCGATATTGGTATTGGAAATAATTTTCTGTACGTGTCGTCAAAAGCCCAAACTACAAGAACAAGAATCATCAAATGGGACATCAAACTCAAAAGCTTCTGCGCAGCAAAGAAACAACAAAATGAAAAGGCAGTCTACAGAACGGGAGAAACTTTTTGCAAACCATATATTGGATAAGAGTTTAACACCCAAAACACATAAAGAGCTTAACTTACACAATTAAAAAAAAACAAACCCAAATCTGAACTTGATTAAAAAACAGGCAAAAGAATTAAATACTTTCCAAAGAGGACATCGAAATGGCTAACGGGAACACAAGATGCTTAACCTCACGGGAGGTGCAAATCAAACCCACAACGAGCCATCACTTCACACTGGCCGGAGGGGCCGTGTCGTCAAGGCAACGAGACGCCAGGTGCTGGTGAGGACGACACTGGGAGCCCTTACATGCTATCTGGCCAACTCTACGGAAAACAATATGCAGGTTCCTCAAAAAAGTTAAAAACAGATCCCTAGGATCTGGCAATTCCACTTCTGGGAAAACGTGTGCCCAAAGGCAGTGAAAAAGGAGTTAAAAGGTGTCTTCACCCCATGTTTATCGCGGCACTATTCGCACGAGCCAAGATACAGAAAAACACCAATGCCCACCAACGGAGGAGTGGCAAACACGTTGTAACACACACGGCAGTGGAGCAGTATTCTGCTGTGAGAAAGGACGGCTGTGAATGGGTCTTGAGCACATTGTGTGAAACAAGCCAGACTAGAGAAAAGCAAATACCGTATGATATCACTGCTTAAAAACCAAACAAAACAGTAAAACAGTGGTTACCAGGAAGTAGGTGGTGGGGGAGGTTAAAACTGATGATTTTTAAGGGTACGGGCCTGTAACAGGACTAAAATAGTCAGATTTAACATGCAGCACACTGAACACAGATGATAGTACTGTACTGTAAGTATGTAATCGGATACACGATCACATGGACAGCCACATTGCAGTATATGTGTGTCAAAGTAATACACGCTATACACTTTAAATTTATACAATGTTACATGTCTTATTTCCCCAATTAAAAAAAAAAAGATGAGGCTTGCTCCCCATGCAGCTCCCCCAGAGGCCGGGTGGATGGCACAGCCTGCCGTGCAGGAGCTGCCCCTGCTGGCTCTGCCCCATCACCACGGGCCACCCCCTCTGGTACTGAGCTGAGACAAGGAAACTAGCAGTGACTGGAGAACCAACACACCAACCCAGTTCCCATGAAAATGTAACCCAAAGGAAATGAAGGGTTATTTTGGACATGTGGGGTTACTGTGGCATTCCCGGAGAGCCACAGGCCCATCCCACAGAAGAGGCACCACAGGGTAGCTGCAGCGAGCACTGCATGAGGAGTCTGCAAGACAGGATCAGATCCCAGCTAAGCCATCTGATAGTGATGTGACCCGGTCACCAAATCTCTTGAGCTGGTCCAGAGGTGCTCAAAGTATACAGCAGCAGTAAGCCCTCAGGGTACTGTGAGGAGCTAGGGACACTGTACTCATCAAACGCCCAGCACAGAGCTGGGCACGCCAGAGAGACTCAAGGCAGGACACAGCCTTGTATCCTTAACTGAACTACAAAAAAATCTGCATGAAGATGCAAATCCAAGTATCTTCTCTATCATGCGAACTGTGAGGAAACCCTCATTTGAGGTCCAAAGGAAAGCTGACATTGGCATTCTGTGTAGTAAATCCATCCCCCACTTAAGCAGCCTCACAGGACAGATTTTGTTTCCATCATATCTGTCCCTACTCCCCCATATTTCTCCCTTTCCATCCTCTGTCCCTTAGAGAGACTGTCCTGTGTGCATATACAGCCACATGTGCATGCTGTCACTGTGTGAGTGACACAATTCCTTGTGATACTGGTGGCCCAAAGAAAATGCATTAAGATACTTATAAAAACTTTGACCCCAAATGAGAGAGAATGGAGAGCTGCTTTAAATGCACATAGAGGTAAGGGGTCAGCAGGGCGCCAGAATGTAACTTGCCTCTCCCAAGTCACGGATCCTCTTTAAGAACCGCTTTTCAAAATGTGTGGGATCCACCTCGGTTGCTGGCTTTTTTTCTGAAACAATGTCTGGATCTAAGGGAGGAAAAAAGAAAACATTAGAAAGATGTGACTGTCAGTCACAGGCTTCTAGTTACCCCGGTCGCCCTAGCAGCTCTCCAGGGCGTTGGCTGATCTGGTTACAGAGCGCAAGGAGGTGTCTTACTCTGCTCTTCCAGCTTATTGATGTCTCTCATGATGGCTCGGAAAAAGGGCCTCTGATTGGGGTCATAGTTCATGCAGCGAGTCATAAGGTCAGCCAGCTCCTTACAGGATGGTGTCACTGGTCTGCACCGGCTTTCGTAGAATCTCTCTTTCTGTAAAGAAGAGGACAACATGGGAGCCGCGGAAGGAACCAGCCACACGCCCGTCAGCCCCAGGGTAGGGGTAACCAGTCCCTCGTGTGACTTCCGACAGCTGTGCAAAGGCAGCTTTCACAGGCAGGTGTGCTGCTGCCGCCGTATTCGAGCTTGGGAAGATCTGATACTAAAATTACCTGAAACCAAACAAGCTGCTTTCCAGTAAAGCTACGCAACCTTTCTGGAATACAGTTTGATAGTATGTATAAAAGTCTCCGAATTCTTCAAACCCTCTGACTCATTAATTCAAATTACTGTGTGACTTGGAAATAAATCAGATATAAGTCAAGATTTATATGTCCAAGGATCTCCTGCAGAATTAGAACATTACAAATTAGAGCTCAAAAGAGCAATCAACTTAAGATTTGTAAAATTGTAAAACTTATCTAATCACATAGGAAAGTACTCAGTATTAAATGAAAATACACAGCGTATGTAACTGTATCTAGCACGGTCCCAATTTTGTTTAAAAAAAGATATATAAACAGACTGGAAGACAATATGCCGAAGTGTTAAATAGTCAGGAGTTATAAGAACATGGTGATAGCTATTTTCTTTAAGTTTTGTGTATTTTTCAATTTTCTTTCAACTTTATTAATTTGTATTTCAGAAATAAATAATTGATGCCACTTAAAAAAATTAAGTGAAATTACTACACTCCAGTTTATCTGTAGCTGAATCCCAAGAGTACCTGCTGTTCCTCTTCTGGTTCTCCTGAGGGCGAGGAGGTGAGAGTTGGGGGGCCGGGGGGGGGGGCAGGCCCCAGAGGAGCAGGAAGAGGAAGAGCCAGAGGAGGAAGAAGGGGGGCATTGGAATGACGGAGCTGAGAGCTGCCCTCACCTCTGAGTGTCACTGCCCCTATTCCCGTGCTGTCCAGCCCAAGCAAGGGCACTTGGGAGGAGGAGGGAGGACTTCTTTTACAAAGGCACACACCCTTCCTTACACCGTCCTTGCGTACACAGCAGGTGCTCAATAAATAGTGACTGACAGCAAAGTGTATGCTGTTTTATTTCCAAGGAAGTTCAAAATAAAATGATTTCCCAAAAGCCTAGGCTGAAAATTCCAAACTAATTTACAAATCTGACAGTTTCCCCATTGGCTTTAGTTTTTTTTTTTTTTTTTTAAAGATTTTATTTATTTTTAGAGGAGAAGGGAGGGAGAAAGAGCAATGTATCGTTGCCTCTCACGTGGCCCTCACTGGGGACCTGGCCCGCAACCCAGGCATGTGCCCCGACCAGGAATCGAACCAGGACCCTCTGGTTCCCAGCCCGCGCTCAATCCACTGAGCCACACCAACCAGGATCCATTGGCTTTAGTTTTAACTCTTCTTTCCCAAGTCCTGCACCATCTTTACCTGGCAAAAGATTAATTGGTTACAGGTTCTCCCCCTTCGATAACCTCCGACATGCACAGCTGCCACTCCGGATGCCCTCTGCACTCCTATTTCAGCCTGGCAGCAGGAGCCCCTGGGGGTCTCTCCTTAGCCTGTCTGTCCCAACCACTGTGTCCGGATGAACTGTCCCCAAGCCGGCCTCGGACCACCTCACTCCTCACCCACACCCTTCACTTTACCACATGACCCCCCCCCCCAGTAAAATTCCTAGAATTTGGGGCTTTTTACAGTCTGATTACAGATAGCATTCCAACCTTATCACCTGTCATAACTGTCCGTGCTCTAGGCCAACAGAACCGCTTACCGCTTCAGTGCCACCTTGCCCCCCGACTTTGATCAATCCCTGCCTGCTGAAAGTTATGTCTACACCTCTACACACAGGTATATCCCAGTAATCGAGTCACTGGGCCACAGTCGGGGGTCCTTTACTGTTATTTTTACTACTTTATCCCTTTGAAGTTACGTCTCTACTCTCTCCACAAGTAAATGTGAGAGGTTCAAGCCTCACCTGTTTTACATCCTAGCTGGGAAACCCAGGTGAGTGTCTTGGCTGCCTGTGTCTCAGTTACCTGATCTGTGTAATGGGGGTGACGGCACTGTCCTACCTAACTTGCAGGGCTCTATGGTGACAGTTTCAGGTATTGTGGAAGCCTTCCTATTGCTATTTTGGCCTAATTCTCCTACCATATCCTCAAGAGAAGGCAAGGCCTATGTCGATCTTGTTGTGGGCCCCTAGTTTTTACCTAGGACAATACCTGTTACAAGTAGGAACTCAATAAATGTTAATTTTGCTGATTAACAGGCATGTAAAATCTCAAATAATACTATAATGATCAACTGAACATATATTGTGTGCCCGGCACTCTACATGCATTATTTAGTTAATCTTCACAACAACCCTACAAAGTGAGTCTTAGGTATACCCATTGCACAGATGCTGAAATGGAGGCCCAGGGCGGTTAAGTTACAGTTGCCAGGTCACATAACCAGTAAGCCTGTGGAGGGGGAAACCTGGGTCCATCTCTTCCTACAACACAAGGCTTCCCGTTAACTCCTGAGACATCCATGAGCCTCTGAGGAGCCCTCACTCAGCTCACACCTTGGGAAGCAAAGGCTCACCTCGATCAGAGTCTTGTCTTTCAGGGGGATCTCGCCATTGTAGCAGATCTCCCAGAGCGTGGTTCCAAAGCTCCATTTGTCAGCAGCCACGCTCAGGTTCTTGGAGTCTTCAACACACTCGGGAGCAATCCATGGGATCCGTTCTATGCACTCTGCCAAAAGATAGCAGACACGTACAGATCAGTTTCTACAGTCACCTGAGAGTGGGTCACCATCACTGCAGCAAGAACTGTCAGCTGACAAACTATTTCAAGTCGTGTTTTGCAAACAAATCCAGGCCCGACCCCTGGCATTTTGGATGCGTCAGTCTAAGTCGGCGCCAGCAGATGTGTCTGTGTATCCCAAACTCCCAGGAGGGCTGTGCGCAGCCAGTCTTCTCAAGCTCTGGCCTCAGAAACAGCAAAGCACCCAGGGTGGAGGCCCACACCCTGAGGAGGGAGAACAGGGGGGTCACGTGGACAAAGGCTTAAGAAAAAAGAAGTCAGGGGAGAAGAGGCCAAGTTACACAGAGCAGGCACGGGCTAGTCTCACGTACTCTGCACGGTCACCCTGCAATGTTATGTTGGTCTTACGTGGGTTTCATTTGGAAAAGAAAAAGGGAAGGGAAGACTGAGGTAAAGAAGTCCACGTCTCCCGTACCCACGGACCTCTGCCATGTGCATGGAAATGCCCCGCAGGCAGCAGGGCCGTTCCTGAGTGGGGCGTGCACCGTCAGGCCCACGTGCCCTTCCTCCTCCACCTTCTCATGCCCTGACGCAGGCAAAAGTCAGGTGCTCTAGGGTCATGTACCTGCTGTCACCTTCCTGCCGGCCCACTTCCCAGAATCACCTGTCCTCTGAATGCCCACAGCATCTCTCGTGGGGTACGCAGGCTTCTCCATTTGTTCTAGAGTCATCTGTGCCCATGCCTCTGGCCTTTGCTGAGGACAGGCCCCCTGAAGATGGCTTGGGTGATGGCCAGGTGATAAGCACCCCTTTCCCTTCTAAGGAGTGAATGATGGGGATCTTATTTGTAAGGCTTGTTTTTTCAGCCTGGTTCCCTTCCGGACTTACCCCAGTGTTTGAATTACTGAGCAAAACTCAGAGCCAGGCACTGCACTCAGTGCTGAAGACTACTGGCCATCACCAGCCAGCCGCATGCTGGTTTCAGTGCCTCGGCTCCCAGGTCACTTTCTCAGAGCCCACATCCCATGACAACTCATTCAGAGAGAAAAGGCAAGGCCACAGCTATCACTCAGGTGCCTCTGCAAATGGCTTCCTAACTCCAGGGGTTTCAACAGAAATCAGGGAGGCCCCGGGAGGCCCAACTCCTCCTGACACCTCTGACCACCTCCGGACCCAGTGGTCTCCCTTTGCGCTAACCCGCCACCTTGAACACAACTCCTTAATTGCAAGGACCAGATGGACCTCGAGTGAGTTGTCTGTTTCTCCTACTACACAGTCAGCCCCTTCAAGGAAGCAGGGCACACGCCACATCTTTCCCAGCCCGTGGGGCATACCCATTTGCTGAAGTGTACTTTCTAAAAGCAGACAGACCCCAGCTCCCTTCTCCCTGCTGATCTGACCCTGCCTCAGCGTGGGGTAGGGAGAGAGGGGAGAAGGGCGGCGGTGGGGATGAGGAGACACACCTTGCCTGGACAGCACAGTGATGGGGATGCCAGGGTCGCTGAGCTTGATGAAGGGGCCGCACTCGCTGTCGATGCCCTCGCGGGCCAGGAGGAGGTTTTTAGTGCACACGTTTCCATGGACCAGGTCTTTGTCCTCCTGCAGAGTAGAAAGGATGAGCTCACAAAGCTGCCCCCAGGGCTGCCCGACTCCCACCCTTCCCACACTCCCTGTCTTCCAACCCTGGCCCCCAGATCAATCTCTCCGTGTTCCCCAGCCACAGCCAGACCTAGGCAGCCCAGCTTGCCCACATACTGTGTGACTCGAGCACATTATACACTGTCCCCCATCAGTGAAGCAGGGATAATAGTGCAGCGTGCTTCACAGGGCTTTTGTGAGAATTAAATGGATTCAAACCTATAAAACCCCTGAACAGCTGAACCATGGTAAGCACTCAATGAATGTGAGCTACTATGGATGCTGGTAGTTTAAATTCATTCATTCATTCATTCAACAAGTATTTCACCATTCCTTCTCTTACCGTACACTGCATGGACAAGTCAGACCTCATACGAGTTCCCTCTAAGCAAAGATTCATACATTTGGAGCTCAAGGAGCAGCCCCAAATGACCATTTTCATTAAACACCAGGCACCCCTGTGTTTAACCACAGAGTCTGGGCCACTCTGGCTTGCTTGGCTATGCTTGGCTTGCACCTCCTTCCTACCAACCCCTGCTAGAACACCCTGGTTCCTGGTGGACCACCACGGATATCACGTCAGAACACACTTACCAAGTAACTCAGGGCACTGGCCAGCTGTTTAGCAACTTTGAATTTCCATGGTGTGGTGAGGACATCGCTTTTCCGGTGCATGAAGAGATCCAGAGGCCCTCCCTCCACAAACTCTTCCACCATGATATCTACAAGCACACAAAAAAGCCACATCTGGAACCTTCTGTGTGTCTGGGATAGTACTTTCCCTCATGCCCTTACCAGAACTCCCTTTATTGGCTGGTACTTGGCTTGAGAAGAGGCAAACATCCTTGGGAGGGGCAGATGGCAGGGAGAACCAGAGCTGGACAGGCCTGGGTTCAACTCCCACCCAGAGCTTCTTACACATCGACTCACAAGGGGAACAAACTCAGCTCACTCACCTAACCTCCCAGGGCCCAGAGTTAGCAAGAAGTAAACATTCAAGATATGAGTGCAAAACAAAAGGGATTTCGTTCCATGTCCACTGTTAATTTAAACAAGTGACCTGCTCAGTACCTCAAATTCCTCAACTGCAAAAGGCAAGGCAAGGAGCCTGGACAACAAGAAGAGCTATCAGCCCCCAGCCATCTGCACATCTCCCACGCTCCCCACTCCCCGGCCAGGGCCACCCGCGCCTTCCAGACAGGACACACTTACTCTCCACGTCCCGGACACAGACGCCGTAGAGGTACACGATGTGTTTGTGGGAGACCTGTCTCATCATGCTGGCTGCCTCGAAGAAGGCCTGTGGGAGGGCAGCACAAAGAAGTGTCAAGGGTCAATCCCCACTGGACTGACCCCAAAGGGGCCCTGTTGAGAGCAAAAGCCAATGGATCCCAGGAAAGCTCATGACTATCACCACCCTGGTCCTGCAGACTGCTCCCTGGCATTGACTGCCCAAAGGCATTGCCACCCTTCACCTTGACACCAACCTGGCTGGGAGGTAACCCTAAAAGGATACAGAGCCAGGCTGGTGCGACAGGCTAGCTGACAATACCCCCCACTGGCTACTCATGCCCACCCCTTACTGGCTCTTCCTTCAAACCCTGGGAAATAACGTTCAGCACGATGTTGGAATACAAGGGAAACCAAGGCAGCAGACCCTTGTCAAGACATGGCTTCATCACTAGTAGTCTGTGGGGTCCTGGGCAAGTGTTTACTTCTCTGGGCTTTAATGTACCAGACGGCAGTGATCGCCCTGACACACCAGGGACCCTGAGACCGTTCAGGTAGAGCTCTGGGGCCACCGGGGCCTCTAACTGGGAACTGTGGTGGGGGGGCTACTCAGTCCGCTTCATCTTCAGTCCTCCCTATTTTACATACCAGTTTACTTAAGGTTACAGCTGAAAGAAGGAATTACATCAAAGACAAGTTTGGAATCCATGAATAACCTCAAAATGAGGGCCAAGGTTCTTCCCAGCCCACTGCGTTCCACTGGTTCCAGAAATGGGAGTGGGGAGAGATGGGGTTGCCAGGAAGACACTTGCCAGAGAAATGTCCCTGTGGCTGGGGTCTAAGACTTTGAGGATCACTTTTATTTTCTTCTCCTCAGAAGTTCCTTCGTCGTCTTTGTAATCCACCAGGGTCCCGGAGTAGATGTGTGTCCGCGTGCCTCTTCCGAGGTGCTCGCCCTGAGGAGAAGCCGGAGGTTAGGGGGGCGGCTCACCAGGGCTGCTGTGATGCCCAAGTCTGGGACAGGCCCTGAGGGACACGCAATGCCAGAAAGTGGTGGGGCAAAGGCTGAGGGGCTCCAGCAGCCCACGAGCCCTCCAGTACCCTGTCCTGGTCAGGCCAACAGAGGAAACCAAAAGCTACTTGGCCAAACAGTGGGTGCCCTTCCTTGGCCCCAGGCAACCGTCCACATCTTCCCAAACATCCCTTCCTTTCCACTTCTAGGAACAGTCTGTGGCCAAAACATAATCCTGACCTACACAAAATCTCCAGCAGTGCCGCCGTAGCCAGAGACATTGGCCCCGGCCTCGGCCTCCAGAGCAGACCTGGAGCGGGCCCCACCGGCGGCTCTGTGCACTGGCTGCTGCCAGGCACAGGGGACTCTCAAGTCCTGGCTCTGCGGGCTGCTGGCCATCTAACTTAGGGACATTCTTCTACCATGGCAGCATCTGCCCACTTTCTGTAAGTGGGGTTAACAATGGTAGCTGCCTCGTAGGGCTGTAAGAACCAAATGAGCAAATAGGTATAAAGGCTCCTGGCACGTGGTAGGTACCAGCCAATCTGCTTGGCCAGGATGTTTTGTCTGATCGCCTCCAGACCAGGCGCTCGCGATTTCTCATACGCATAAACTGTTCATCTTCCATCCATATACCCAGGGCATGTGCGCACGTACGCATGCTTTGAAATCAGTGATGCAATGTACGTGTGTGTTTGCCACAGAGATGGTGCTGTGAAGACGAGAGGCACAGACTGGAGGAATAACAGTTTCCTCACATACGAGAACGGTTAATACCCCAAATGAGTGGTATGAGGACTAAATGAGATCATCTGCACAAAGCCCTTAGACATAATAATCTGTGTCTAAGGACTCTCCCAGTTTAAGCTTGAATAATCCTGATCTAAACAGTCTTCATATTTGGAAATCAAGGTGTGACTCATAAAACTTAGGCACTGTCGAGTTATTGTCATTAACCCCACAAAACTTGTAAATTGAAATTCTATTATTCTAGGACCCCCCATGAATGCAGAAAATGGATGGTGGCTGACTCCTAGCTGATTCCTGCCCCCTACAGGCATGTACACTACTATTAGTTGGGCATATTAATTTGTACAAATACCACCATTTGTCATCTGTCATTGCAGAATGGTGATACATCTGCCCTGTCTCCCATATCCTGGCAAGGGCCTATGACTATTCATTAAACTGCATCTGTCATGAAGCGATTCGTCAATGTTATGGGAAGTTGTGTTCCCAGAACATCCCGTAGAAGCCGTATGCGCTCGGAATAATTACTCTTCCCCAGAAGGGCTGCTTACTCCATTGGCGAAGTCCCGGCACCAGGCTGCCAGGCTGCCAGGCTGCCACAGCAGCCCGCGGAGGCCTGCATGCCCCGCGTCAGCCTCCTTCCATGCTGCCCCTCTGCTTCTGCCTGGCACTTGCTCTTCACCCTCTGGGGCTCCACTTTGATGCCACTTCCCCCAGGAAGCCGTCTCTGTCCTCCTAAGGTTAGGTGGGATGGTCGTCTCCGAGACTCCCACAGCCTGCTACCCTTCCCTCCTCGGGACTGTCTCCTGATGATTTAATTATCTGATTAAGACAGACAAGGCCCGCCTCCTGCCCAGACTGGGAGCCTGCGGAGGGTGCAGTCGTGCCTGGCACACTGCAGTGCTCTGTCTCAGCTGGCTAAATGATTGAGACAAGGGGGACGGCCAGCATCTGCCCAGCAGCTCCAGTGGAAGGAAAGAGGGAAGGCCGCAAGTATATGTCAAGTTCTAGACAGAAAAGAGGCTGGGCTGCTGCTGCTCTGGTGATTTCAACCTCGACAAAGCTCTGACACCACCGAGGGACAATAAAAACTGGCCTTCCATAAAGAATTTACAGTAACTGAAGTGAAGCAGCTGCAGCTGTGGACTTCCACTCCCTCAAACCTTACCCAACGTCAGGAATTTAATCAACTACCAAACCAACTACATGCCCGCCACCCTCCACAGACTCCTTCAGGGTGGTGAGCCCTTGATGCGCCCCCCAACGTCTCCCCAGCATCAGCGCCTCCCCCAGGTGGTGAGTGGCCCTGCGCAAAGCCCTCCTGTCCAAGGCTGCTGGATGCTGTCTCCACTGTGTGGTTCTGTGTAAGGGGGCTGGAGAAGGGGTGCAGAACAGAAAGTGGGGGTCCCCTGGGCCCTACACCCCTAGCCAAGGCCCCAGGGCAGCTAAGAGGGAAACTGAGCCTGCCTAAGGCTGCAGACTCTGGGCTTCAAGGCCTGCCAAGGCTGGGACACTGCTCTGGGATCTGTGTCTCCAGACTGTTACTCTCCTTCAGGCCTCAGTTTTGTACCGCCTGCTCCTTGTGTTCTGTGCTCCCCCAGCTTTGCTCCTTCGGGAAGCATCATCAGACAGTCCACACCAACCTTTAGAAGTTCTTCGTCGCATAGCATGTCATGGGGCAGTAAGATCCTTGAACCCTAGATCACCCCACCAAAGCCTGGCTAATCCACTTCCTTCAAGGAGGAAGCCTCCCTGGGAAGCATCAGCAAGGCAGGGTTCTGGTCAAACGGCTTTAACTCTGAAAGGAAAGTCTCCATGTTCCTTTTCTACCAGCATTTGCCCAAACCCCAACTTTACTTCTCCCAAGTCCCCAGGCTGCTCCGCTGAAGGGACGCAGGACTGAAGCTGGAACCAGGAACCACAGCAGTGACTCACTTGCATAATGTCTTTCTTGAGGATCCGATCGAAACTCAGCTGACTCATGGGGTAGACAGGCTGCCATTCCTGGGCTTTCTTAGTGGCCACCAGCAGGTTGGAGATTTCTGTGGAAGAGAGGGGATAAGTCTCAGTGGATAGTAAAGGCCCACAAATCCAGTTAGCCAATGTCTGCCCAGCCAGAGGGCTTGCTGAACACTCATTTGTGCACTGTTGGTTCAGTCATCCAATAAATACTTATTGAGTACTTTAATCCTGCCTCCAGGAGCTCACAGCTAATAACGCAGTCAAACCAATCAGGTAAAGAACCATCAAAGGAAAGCTACGACTTGTGCAGCTACTTGAGGGCAGGTGTGGGTGCTGGGGGCTGACACAGCAGGACCTGCCCCAGGACGAGGTCGGGAAGGTCTCCCCATGGGTTTTCTGCTCTACCTCCACAGTCTGGTGCACGGGCAGTCGCTGAGTGTATGTGTGCAACGAGTGAATGAATAATTGGGGAGTGAGCCAAAGGGTGCATGCAGAGGAGGGAGAACACAGTGGCACATTGGGCCTAAGGAGCGTGGGAACGAGGAGGGTGAAAGCAGCTGGCTTTGCACCCAAGCACAGGACAGGTGACCCGACGGAGAGCTGTGTGACCCTCTCTGAGCCCCCCACTGCCTGACACTAAGGGGCACTTACCAAATACTTGCTGCCTGTATGGATCACAAGCAGACCGCCCTCCAAATTCTACTGATTTGAACAGCAAACTGAACACATTACAGAATCTGCTGCGCCAGGGTCAGCACAGGTAAGACTGATCGGGAATTTATAGCCCACGAAGCTGCCTTCCCACCACGGGGTCACTGTGAGCTCCAGGGTGGGGAAGAGGGCACCTTCCAGATTCAGACCAGCAGCGAGTGTTCTGGGAACCTCTCGAGATTTCTGCATTTTCATCAAGCAGCTGCTGAGAACCAGGCCAAGTGACTCAAACATGGTCTCTCAAACCCTCACTCCCCTGCAAGGCAGGGTGTGTTTTCCCTCTTTTGTTTTGCTCTCAAGTGAACACCTCCTCACCGCCTTCTCTGTACCAGTTTTCTCTGCACCAGCCATGGTTCTAAGAGTTTACCACACTACCTCCTTGGTCCTACTAACGATCCTGTGAGGTACACAGCATTCTTACCCACCCCATTCAGAGGGCAGAGAATAGATTCTAAACAATGAAGCCGTTTGCCCAAGGTCAGGCTGCTGGTAAGCCCGAGACCTGGGATTCACCCTGAAGTCAGGGATGGCTCCCATCTCTTACCTTCTTTCCACGGCACCCCAGGCCCTAGTTGGGGTACAAATCTGCATGCTAGAAACTGAGCTCAACTACAGGTCCAGTTATCATTCCTGAGTCTACTCTCCTCTCTTCTGTCACCTGATTCCACCCTGTTACCTGGCTAAAATCTGTTTCAAACAGGCAACTCCGGACGGCCATGATGGAGAAAAGACATCGGGTAAGCACCACCTATTATATGGTGGCCCCAGGAAGGGGTGGAGCAGAGCTGTCTAGGAAATTAGAGGGGGATGAGGCCAGGGGCCACTAACGAGCTGGTGACTGGTGTGGCTGCTTCAGGGAACACGGCACTCATGTCAGCGTGAGCAGAGGAAGCCGTGTCACCTCCATGAGGCTGTTTTCTCACTCGGTCGTGCCCCTGCTGTGAGGGATGAACGAGACATGGCACGCGCAGGGCTCACTTCAGCGCCCGCTGTGCAGTGCACGCTTCATAACCGGCAGCCAGTGTGATTACGGCCAGTTTCACGTCTGAGCAGCATCGCCCTGGTTGTGCCGGTGGCTCCTCAGGCCCTGGCAACAGTCACCGAAGCCCTCAGTGTCAGAGCTGCAGGCACAGCAATCGAGCACCGAGCCTGATTCCACGGGTGAGGACGGGAGGGGATCAGTGGCAACGGGGCTGGTGAGCCCTGCAGACCCGGCTCCTCCTCCGCACGGCCACCCTCGGACTCGGAGTGGACAGTGAGGCTGGACAATACAAGAGAACTGGTGGACTTAACTCTCACACCCAGTCTGCGCGGCTGCCTGCTTTTTATTTATCCCACAAGGAGTTTCTCAGTGTGTTTTCAAGTGAGAAACCCAGGTTGGGGTCTGGCCATCAGACCCTTGTGGTGAGAAGGGCAGAAACACCGAGGAACTCGAAATGACATTCTCTTTAGTTTTCATGGTTTCACCACTTCTCTAATTTGCAGGTGGCAGAGGAAGATAAGAGGGCTTCTGATGACCTACATGAGGAAGTCTCCCACATAGGGCTTCTTTTTTTCTCCCCAACTCTAGTCTTTCCTTTCCCTCCCCAGCCCCCGCCTGCCCCCACAGCCTGGGGTCGGGAGAGCTGGCTCTTGCCCCAGAGTCTTGGGCTGATGGCTGCACCTGCGCCTTTGCAAAGACTGTGACGAAGGGGACAGACCCCCTGGAGTTGGAGTCACAAGTGTGACTTCAAACCCCTACTCTTCTTCTAAAAATCTAAGTGATCTTGGGCAAGTATAATCGGGATAACAACATACTCTGAGTTATTCTGAGGATTAAACGACTTAAAACATGAAAAACCCTCAAACACTGCCTGGCAAATTGCAAGCATTATGTGATGGTAGCCATTACCGTTACTATCATCATTATCTACTGTTACTAAAATTGTAACTACTACTGATACTACTAGATGTGTGGCCTTCGGCAAGTCACTGCACATCTCGGGGCCTCAGTTTCCTCATCTTTATAATAGCTACACAGAACTATGATGCAGAGGAAAGAAATGCAAGTATGCATTTATACTGCTCGAGACCAGTAAGCACCCACCAGTATGGTCGCTACTGCTGTGACATTCATGTGACAGACATTAGTGAATGACAGTTCTATGCTGGCTTCTGTGCTGCTCACGTGTCACAGAGGGGTGAGTGGGGCACAGATCCTGTCTTACGAATTCAAAGTCAAGTGGAAGAGACAGACACTAAAAATATTCAATGCAGGATGCCTGGAGCCTCAACAGAAAGCCAAGACAGAGGGGTTCAACCAGAACTGTGCTGCTCCCCCCACAGCTACTGGCTCCCAGGGCTGGGTCAGCAGGGGTGGCGTTTACTCCAAAGACCTCCCCCACCGATGCCTGCAAAGAACCACGTCCCAGACCCCCACCCGTCACCACCTCTCTCTTCCCATGGCTGCTGTTCTCCATGTCCTCAATCTCACCCAGAGACCACTAATTCCTAGGTCAATAAATACCACTTCTAATATCTAGAAGGTGAGATTATATGAGTAAATAGGGTCATTGGGCTTTAAGGTTTTAACTCATTGTGAGGTCTCACAGCCAGATTACAGATAAGTTTTTACCTTCGATGTCTTCAAACACAAAAACAAAGGCTGCAGTTACTCTGTGAGGCTGGCAGGAAACACTATCTGATCAACAAGAACACAAGTCCTTCCTCTTTCATCAAATTCAGTGACAGTCCCTTGTTGAGAGACCAAAAGGTGATTTAAACATCAAGAACCTAGGCCCTTTCTGTCCTGGTGTTTGCTTCCTCTGCCCAACCCTGATGTAAAGACTCACAGAGGCATTTACTTAAAAGAAAGAACAAGGTATGTCTCAGATAGACTCTTCAGAGTACCTTTGTCCACCCTTACTGGGGCCATCGGAACAACTGTGCTCCCCTTTCTCTGAGGCCTGGCCCCTACTAAGGCACATGATGGGAGAACACTGAAAAACCAATACTCTACAGACTTCCAGCCAAGATGGAGGTGTAGGTAGACACACTTCGCCTCCTTACACAACCATTAGAAGGATCACAACTAACCTCAAGACAAAAAACAACCAGAACTGCCAGAAAACCGAACTGTATGGAAGTCCAACAACTAAGGATTTAAAGAAGAACTATTCATCCAGACGGGTAGGAGGGGCAGGGCCAGGGAGCCCGGTGGAGAGGACGTGGTGTGGTGGAGGCAAGGCAGTGGTAGCAAGGCAGCGGCAGCTGGTGGAACGGGCAGTCGCACATTCACAGTGTGGCAGATAGAAACCAGAAGAAATACCTTGCACGTGCGTGATCCCAGCCCCAGGCAAGACTGTGCAGCCCAGGGTTCCAGCACTGGGAAAATAAAGCCTCATAAGTGCTGGCTATACAAACCAGTGGGGGTTGGGACAGTGGAAGAAACTTCCAGTTTCTCAGGAGAGTCTGTTTAAAGGGTCCACATGGTCCTAGAATATATGCAAACCCACCTACTCTGGGGGCCACAACCAGGGCAACAGCTGGAGGGGCGCCAGTTGCACACAGGAAGTGGGCAAAGTGACTGGAAATGGGGCAAGTGCCAAGCAAATGGTATTGTTCTCTCCAACCTCCCCCCACCCCAACATACAGCGCCACAAAGTGGTGAAGTGTTGCCCTGCCCTGATAAAAACCTAAGGCCCCTTACAATGTAACAGGCACACCAAGACGGGGAGTCAAAGCAGCTCTAATAAACAGAAACAAACACAGGGAGGCTGCCACAAGGACACAAAGAAACAGGATCCAAATGAAAGAACAGATTAAAACTCCAGAAAAAGAAATGAGCGAAATGAAGAGAGCCAACCTGACAGATGCAGAGTTCAAAACACTGGGTGATCAGGATGCTCAAAGAACTCACTGAGTATGACAGAATCATAAGGGAAGAAATGAAGGCTACACTAAGTGAAACAAAGAAAAGCCCACAGAGAACCAACAGTGGATAGAAGGAAGCCGGAGTTTAAGTCAATGATTTGGAACAGAAGGAAGAAATAAACAGTCAACCAGAACAGAATGAATAAACAAGAATTCACAAAAACAAGGAGACAATAAGACGATTCTGGGACATTTCTGAAAAGTGCCAACATCAGAATCATAGGGATGTCAGAAGGAGAAGAGGAAAAGCAAGAAATTGAAAACTTATTTGAAAAAATAATGAAAGAAAACTTCCCTAATTTGGTGAAGGAAATAGACATACAAGTCCAGGAAGCACAGAGTATCCCAAAGAAGTCGTACCCAGCACGGACCATATCAAGACACATCATAATTAAAATGCCGAAGATTAAAGATAAATAAAGAATCATACAAGCAGCAAGAGAAAGGCAGAGTTACCAAAAAAGGAGTCTCATAAAATTATCAGCTCGTTTCTCAAAAGAAGAGACTGGTAAGAAGTATTCAGAGTCATGAAAAGCAAGGACCTACATCCAAGATTAATCTATCCAGCAAAGCTATCATTTAGAATGAAAGGGCAGATAAAGTGCTTCCCAGACAAGGTAAAGCTAAAGGAGTTCATCATCACCAAGCCATTATTATATAAAATAATAAAGGGACTTATTTAAGAAAAAGAAGTTCAAAACTATGAACATTACAATGTAAATAAACTCACAACTCTCAACAACTGAATGTAAAAAACAAAAGCAGACTAAGCAAACAACTAGAACAGGAACAGAATCATAGACAGACAGAACATATGGAGGGGATCAGCAGGGAGAAGAGGAGAATGGGAGAAAAGGTACAGGGAATAAGAAGCATAAATGGTCGGTATAAATGACAGGGGGGTGTTAAGAGTAGTATAGGAAATGGAGAAGCCAAGGAATTTATATGTACGACCCATGGACATGA